>JAQISU010000029.1:17500000-17745000 GCA_029339505.1 Unio delphinus | reverse complement strand
CAAAACATTTTGTTTAACAAAGGTTCAGATAATAATAAAAGGTTTCTTATATATCATCCTATAATTTTACAGGTTTTCAACTTATCAAACCTGCGTTACTTTATTATATGTGTACTAGAAATGTATATTTGTTTTTGAGTAGGTTAGTCCCAACATTTCTTCTGATTTGCATTTCTCTCTTTGTGCAGTTTGAAAATTGCCTTCTAAACCGAAATATATAGCACGCACTGTGCTGACGTGCGTTAAAGCACATACATACATACATGCATGCATGCATGCTTACATACATACATACATACATACATACATACATACATACATACATACATACATACATACATACATACATACATACATAACTTGCTCACAAAGTAACATAATTTAGAAACCCAAAACATTTTTAAAACTTGCAGATTAATTTAATTAACAATGTTATAAATACAAATGTGATCACAGTAATATGAAGTGGATCCAAAATATACTGCTGTTAGAGTTCTAAGGAAGTTCTAATGAATACAAAGTATAATTCTAAAAATGGAAATGTACTCTTCGCCATGAATTGTTCCATTTCAAGACGTCGTCGTCCAGAATTACTTCAAAAAATTTACAACATTTCCAGAATAAATTGAATGTCCAGTAATGAGTACTTTCTATTATCACTGACCGTTTCCAAATACATGATTTCCTCTCGAATAATATCTAGGTACAATATAAAATTCGTTTGCAGACTTACAAGAAGTGATGATGATTCTTTATATACGCGTTATATTGCGAGTATATTTCACCATTTACATCACATGACATACCTTACAACCTATTTTGTCCCGAGAACGCTTATTCGTGTGACCGAGCCCAAACAATGAGAAGATACAGAAGTATGTTAGATCCATCTAAACCTCATGAACCAATGAGAAATGAATCCATGGGAACATTAGATCTTATTATTAGGTCTGCTATTAATAATTGTCAATACGCGTTTAGCATCTATCAGACTCAGTTCGCGTAGGCAATATGGAACTAAATATTTTCTGTACACTTTACAAGAATGAATACAACTTAAATAGGCTACATATAATCAACAGTCTGCATAAAGACAGACGAATCACTAACACAGTGGACACAGTCACTGATGATAACACTCCCCAAAACAGGCAATCTCCAGCTGTTCCACACTTACAGAACTATCAGTTTGAACAACCATGCTAATAACGTGATGCTGAAGATCATCTTAAACAGACTGAATCCATAAGCAGAAGAAATACTCGCTGAAGAACAGGCAGAGTTCCGGAGTGGAAGAAGCACAAGAGAACAAATATTCAATCTTAGGGTTCTGTGTGGAAAGTAATCACGACATCACCAAAACATCTACAATGTGTTCATAGATTTCAGAAAGGCTTTCGACAGAGTGACTTGAGACATTGTGGGCCACACTGAAGAAGTACAACATGTGTCAAACGTTTACCAATATCATGAAGCAGCTGAACGCCAAGACTAACAGTGCAGTAACGGATCAAGTTTCTGTGGGGACTGGTTCAAGCAACAGTTGGAGCGCGAAAAGGCTGTCTCCTGTCACCCACGCTTTTCAAAATCTACTTAGCGCGTATCATAAGCGTATTCCGGACAAGCCATTGTGAGACAGTCAGAATTGGAGGGCGTTACATCACAATCCTACATGGATGGGATGGCAGGCAGTGAAGATGAGCTGGCCACCTTAGTGAAGAACCTGGATGAAATATCTTCCAGATTTGACATGGAGTTAAGTGCCGAGAATACAAAGCTGATGACAAATAGTGGCAAACAAATCTCAACCAAGATTAAAATCAGAGGACAGGAACTGGAAACAGTTGGCCAATTCAAATATCTTGGTTCCATTATCACCAAAGATGGATTAAGATCAGACATTTCGTCACGAGCAGCACAAACAATGGCAGCTATGTCAAAGCTAAGACCCATCTAGAGAGACAAGAATATTTGTCTGAAAAATATAATCAAACTATTGAGAGCACTAGTCATCTCACATTTTCTGTATTCATGTCAGGCCTGGACCCTCAAAGCAGAAATACAACTAAGGCTCCAGGCACTTGATATGAGATGCTACAGAACCATCATTGACATCTCTTATATATACCACATCACAAATGAAGTAGTTGGAAACACCATTGAGCACAACGTAGGCCATTATGAAGACTTCCTCACCACTATCAAAATGAGAACACGGAAATGGTATGGCCATGTCACTAGAGCCAACAGTATATCCACAACAGTACTGCAGGGCAGCGTCCAAGGTGGCAGAAGGAGAGGTAGACAGACAAACATGTGGAGTGACAACATCACAGAATGGACCAGAAAGGTCTTGCGGAGACACAGGCACTGGAACATGATCGGAAACAGTGGAAGAAATTGGTCACGTGTTCAGAAGCTCAATGTCTCATCGAGGTCAATAGACTGATGATGATGCAATACAATCATAAACTAGAGTAAATGAAAATCGTATATACATTTTTACGGTCCCAAAAAATGTCTTTTCTCAATATTATAAATATACGTACATATATATTATATCAATTAATTGAAATTTCATTTAGAATGAATGGATACAAACATGACATTCTCACTCACTGTAAATATAGTGATATGAAAAACATTCGACAATATCAAGCAATATGTTTTAATATGGAATGGGACAGCAATAGTTCCAAGTGTAAAAGACTGTTTCCATTTAAATATACTAGGATAAAAAAAGACTTTGCGAAAGTATTAATCATTTTGCTTTTTTGAATATCTTATTTTGTTGTTCATAAAAAGTTCATATATATAAACATATTACTGGTAATGGAAGTGGTCCAATATTTGTGTTTAATTGGTCTTTAAATTATTTACTTGTTGCAAACACAAAATCAAAAACATTTGTCATTTATGTTTCTGTATAGTGTGTTCAAATTCTTATAGGTTTTAGCTAAGTATCACATTTTAAACGAAATAATGCGTAATGTGATTGGATAACAATATTAATAGCGTCTCTTTCTTTTAGAATGTGAAGTCGGAACTTACGGATTTCACTGCAATGAAACATGTGGTTACTGTTTAAATGGAAACGACAGTTGTTTAAAGATCAGTGGTCAGTGCATTGGTGGCTGTCAAAGTGGGTGGAGGGGTGAAACATGTACATCAGGTACTAATATTATATTCTGAATATATATGTTCAAAGTTTACCTCCAATATTACGTCTCTCGTCTTTGAAGTTGTAAATATAACCAAGTGTTAAAGAATTATTTAGTTGGTAACTGTGCGTTAATCTGTACTAACATAATCTTATTAAAATATTTAATGCATAATACATTAATATTACATGAATCCTAATGATTTGAAGTTTGTACGGAGATTTTAATATCATATATAATCCTAGAATATCTCCAACATTTGAATGCAATGCATTTTATTTAACAAAGGATCCGATAATAATAAAAGGTTATTTATATTTCATTCTATAATTTTACAGGTTTTCAACATTTCAGTCTTTCGTCACTTTATTAGTTGTATTAGAAATGTATATTCTTTTTCTGCAGGTTAGTCTCAACATGTCTACTGATTTGCATTTCTCTATATTTACAGTTTTGCAATTACCTTCTACACCGCATGATATAGCACCCATTGTGCTGACGTGCGTGAAGCCACATACATACATACATACATACATACATACATACATACATACATACATACATACATACATGCATACATACATACTGTAACGTGATTTGTTCCGAAATTAATCCATAAAATAATGCTGCTATTTACTTGTTTCGTTACAATATACACTATGTACACACCATTATCCTTGTGTTGCATTACACAAAAAAACTACTTTCTTGTAGAGTTACCATCTAACTATCCGTCAGAACAGAGGGCGTGAAAATCTAATTAATCTTTTCACACTGACAGCTACAAAACCTCTCCTTTCTCAAGTCTGTGAATCCAATTACAAGTACTATCCCAGTCCATTTTTCAATCTAGTTAAAACCTGATACTTGACACACGAAAGCAGATAAGGGTGTCCACGCCCTTGGACGACTGCCCTCAGCCAGACAGTTCGGTTATAATTAACAGCTCTAATTGTTTCACCTAGTGCCCAAGGAAAACTTAACTGCCTCTCTCACTGTAGTATCACTCTCCCCAGGTATCTAATTTCATCATAATACATACATACATACATACATACATACATACATACATACATACATACATACATACATACGTACATACATACATACATACATACATACATACATACATACCTACCTACCTACCTACCTACCTACCTACCTACCTACATACCTACATACATACATACATGACTTGCTCACAAAGTAAAAGAATTAACAAAACCAGCACTTATTTTTAAACTTACAAAATTAATTAAATTGTTAATATTATAAATGAAACTCTGATGACAGTACTGTAAAGTGGATCCAAAATATGTTGCTGTTATATAGTTCTTTCAAAGTTCTAATGAATGAAAATTATAAATTAAAAAAATAGAAATGTACTGTTCGCCATAAATTGTTGCATTTCAAGATGTCGTCGTCCAACACTTCTTCAAAATAAATACATTTCCAGAATAAAATGAATGTCCAATAAGGAGCATTATCTATTTCACTGACCGTTCCCAAACAAATCTTATCCTATCGATTAATATCTAGGTACAATAAAACAAACACGGACAGAGACTTACACGAAGTGATGATGACTCCTTATATACGCCTTATATTCCGAGTATATTTCACAATTTTACATCAGATGACGGACCTTACAACATGTTTGTCCCGAAAACGCTTATTCATTTTATCTTGCCCAAACAATGAGAAGATACAGAACTCTGTTAGATCCATCCAAATTGCATCAACCAATCAAAACGAATCCATGGCGACATTAATTGTTATTATTAATGCAGTTATTAATAATTGTCAATACGCGTTTAGCATCTACCATACTAAGGTCGAGTAGGGAAAATAGAACTAAATATATTTTGTACAATTTACAAGGTTTAATAAAAATTACATAGGCTAAATACATGCATGAAATAGAGTACAAGAAATTCTTATATACTTTAATACGGACAAAACAATGTATTTTCTCAAGAATATAAATATACATACCTATATACTATATCAACTGGTTTGAATTTAATTTAAAATTAATGGATGATCATGTGATTCGTACCCAGAGTAAATATAGTGATATGAATAACATTCATCAATATCAAGCACTATTTTTTACATGGATGGGGTCAGCAATAATTGCAAGTGTAAAAGCTGGTTTCCATTTAAATATGCTAGGACACAAAAAGACGTTGAAAATCATTTCAATGTTTTGAATGTCTGATTGTGTTGTTTCGTACGAAGTGAATTTACTCTATGTATGTATATATATATATATATATATATATATATATATATATATATATATATATATATATATATATATATACACACAGTCGGTTCCAGATTTGTACATATCGTATAACTGCATATTCCGTCTTATTGCATAGCTTTGTCCCGGTCCCGATTTGTTACCATTGTTTTCAATGGATATCAATGTCGGACACTTGCATATCGTCTATATGCATATTTCGCATTATTGCATACATTTTTCTAGTCCGACCATGCATTATTATGTGTTAAGTTGCTTCGAATAACTGCATTGTTCAAAATTGTTCCTTTCAAAATGAAAAGAAACCAATTCCGAACATTTTCGGTCAATGTTGATTAATGAGGTCTGTTAATATCAATATCACAGCTATTAGATCCCCGTTGGTCGCCAGGAGGCGCTATAGTAGATAACCATAAATATTACCAAGACGGCATTAGCTCTCTGATTCCCTGTTGATCATCATTAGAAGCGATAGTAGACAACCATAATAATTAACCAAGCATGGTTGACGGCTTTTACACTCTTTAGCTTTAACACAAACTCGCATCGCCCTCGTTAAAATCCGATCCAGTCTGGTCATTAAATTCGATAGATTAAGACTGGAGCGCTCACCACAAGTCTGCTCCTCGATCTATTGACATTACTTACTTCCATAAAATACCAGAGTAAATCGCGTCACATATTGAACTAGGCCAAATGGGGGTTTGTTTCGGAGAAATAATGGGTATCAGTATGCAAGCTGCATATATATATATATATATATATATATATATATATATATATATATATATATATATATTACTGGTGGTGGAAGGGGTCGTCAAATTTTTGTGTTTGTTGCGTCTTTAAATTCGTTGCATGTTGCAAAATCATAATCCACATTTAATGTCATTTCTGTTTCTATATAGTTTGTTCGTAATCTTTTCTTTTGTATTTCATTATTAAATTTTATATGATATAATGCGTAATGTGTTTGGATAACATTATGAATAACGTCTCTTTCTTTAAGAATGCGATGCTGGAACTTACGGATTAAATTGCAATGAAATCTGTGGTTACTGTTTAAATGGAAACAACAGCTGCTCAAGGATCATTGGTCATTGCAGTGACGGCTGTCAAACTGGGTGGAGGGGTGAAACATGTAAATCAGGTACTAATACTATATTCTGAATATATATGTTCAAAGTTTACCTTCAATATTACGTCTCTCGTCTTTTAAGTCTTAAATATTACAAAGTGTTTAAGAATTATGTAGTTGGTAACTGCGATGATCAGTTTTTACATTATTTTCTTAAAATATTTCATGCATAATACATCAATATTACATGAACCATTCAGATGTGAAGTTTGTTTGGAGAATTTATTGTCATATATAATACGCGAATATTGTCTAGATTTTAGTGCAATGCAATTTGTGAAACATAAGATGATATGTAACGGATATATCCCTGTACCTAAATATTTCATCTTATAAGTTGTACATGTTTTCAACCATTCTGACCTTCGTCATTTTATTATTTGGACTAGAAATGTACATTTGTTTTCAGGCAGTTATTCCCAAATTTTTTCTGATTTGCATTTCACTACTTTTTGGAAATTACCTTCTAATCCGCATGATGTAGCAAGCATTGTGATGCCTTTTATTAAACCACATACATACATACATACATACATACATACATACATACATACATACATACATACATACATACATACATACATACCGTTATGACTCAATGGTTTTATAATAAGTAACAAAATAGTAAAACGAGCAAGGTTAGTAAAATTGAACAAAACATCTTCTTTGTCTGAATACAAAGTAAATTGCAGCATTGTAGTTTAAATCAGCAAGAATGATAGGGGTTTTGTCACAAGTCCAAAAGTATAGTGTTTCGCATGTATAACAGTGTTGTAAGAAAAACAAGTTTGGTCATCAAAATGCTGCTGAATGCATATTAGAGAATGTTCATGCTTGTCAATAATCTTGATATCACATTGAAATAATCCAGACTTTTTCTGAATGACCCTATGACATAAGAAAGAGATTTTATCCAAAATAGCAATAAAAATTGTATTATTCTAATTCATGATTTAAATATATAATTTATTTCAAATACAAACTAAACAGAAAGAAAAGTACTTCCACACGACGAATATAAAGAGGAATGAATAAAGTGTTACTTAGTTTTTCTTATATATACATGGTGTCCTGAATGATATGAGACAAAATACCCTTGACCTAAATCATTGATAAAGGAACGTTCCATCAAATCACTAAGCAATGTAAGGTCTGAGTACATAACGTTAACAAAGATTCAGAGGAAAAGCAGGTGGACAGGGGCTTGTCAAGGAAAAAAAGCATTGCACTGCACTCAAATCTAAATAAACATATTCAAAAAATTGCATTAGTCAGGTAGTCCCAACTCCAACCGTCAGTTATGGAAAAATGTCAAACACACAATGCAGATTACGACTAACATAAGATATACCTAAGCAATATATATTAATTCTAAACGAGATCCAGCTGATATGACTGCCACACAACTTCCTCCTAGAGATGACGAAACACTTGCGTGTATTGGCAAAACTTGTACTGAACTAGCAGATGTAAACTAGAACTTGAAACTAAACCTAAAAGAGAACATATTAAACTGATTGAAACATTTAACGAGGGTATTATCGAAGAGATTATAAGTACTAAAGACCATAAGTAACCTGAAAATATATTAAGAAATATATTTAGCAAATCTGATCTTTTAAACCCCGGTCATAAAAGTGTTAGAAATGTTATGTTCGGAGCCAATCATACAAGTGTACGCATCCGTAAACGTTATGATAATGATACTATCTGGCTAGAAACTGGAGTTGCTGATGGTAATGTAATGTTGTTTAAACGTTCGTTGTGAATGCCGGTAATGGCTCCATCAATAGCTGAAGAACAAAAGCTGCTTTCATTTATGGACTCAGGTGGTAAATCGGCATTAGCATGGTTAACAACAACCACAGATAGTTTTCAAAGTGTTATAAATGGTGTATTTAAATGGCATAGAGCATCACAGCACGTTGTTTCAGCACCACGATGTATATCATTAGTATCTATAAAATAGGGCACGATTAAATAATCAATAATATAATCCAATGATTTTTGATAATCTCTGAGTTTTTCAAAATTTTATTTAGAATAAACAGACATCAAGAACCATCTGAATACCTATTATTGAGTTTTGATCCAAATTACGATGCACGCGCATATCATCGTTTGACGATTTTTATGAGACGTGATCAAAACATAGACACTGGTTTACAAATATTGAAATTAGATGTTTCAACTCTATCCCCGATTTAATATTTTCCATTGAAATATTTATACTTATTTCGACAATCTATTGTTGATATTAACTTACGAGCTCGTGTCGACATTATTGGTGATGTTAATTACGGAGCAATTGCTGTTATACTCAGCGATAAACCAATGTTCCTTGAATGTATTGGGAGTTAGGAGTTATTGATGCCCCAGTAGTAAACATCTAATATTTTCCCAAATATTTAGCGCAATTAGATCACGTTACATTTATAAAATGTCCTATCATCATGTAAATGCCACTCTGACTCAAGGTCAGAATTTAAAATAACTACAAACCAAGTCACTGAAAAGTTTCAGAACTACATTAACACTAAAAACAGTCAAATTACAGGTGGCAAAAATAAGTTGTCACTGACAAAATATAGGGTAAAAGAATTAATGATGCTAAATAAAACAAGACCGGATTACGGATTACTCTATCCGTCGGAGCTATTTCCGATATAACTAAATCATGTGGAATAGTATCAATTCGTTCAGCTATAACAGCGATAATAGCCTCTGCCGCCCCAGCTGTCGCAAACTCTGCAGTGTTTGGGGCTATCTGAACAACTGGCAGGAGGGCACTATAATAAGCAATGGAAAAGGAATTTTACACTCAGAAAGGCAATGGAGCACGCCAAGAAACCCGGAAGATGTCCACTAACAGGTTTGCCTCAACAATTACCGGCCTCAAAATACGGAAAGGGTCTAAGACTACCACAAACTCCTACTCATTTTACAGAAATGGTCTGAGACTTACAGGGGCGGTTCGTTTCACCGATGTCAAATGTTGATTTATTCGATGCTGCTGAAAACGTAAACAAAAAAACAACTTTAGAATTGTTTACTGCGAGACCAATTACCTAACCAACACAATCAAATTAAAACCGTTATCATTAACCTTAATAACAGTACTGGTACGTATTGGGTACCTTACAAGACTGATCGTCGTGGAATTGTTTATTTTGACTCGTAAGTGTTAGCTCCGCCAAAAGAGTCAAATATGTGAGCTCAGCATATACTCCATTCTTCCACCTGACGCCGTATCAAAATTAACCAAACCAGCTCATAAAGTTTAAAAGAATACACGAGTAATTGTTAAATAGATATTTTATTATAATTGTAGATATTTACGTAAGATCGTCACTTAAATAAAAGCACACAACCTACGGAATATGGCATGAAGATGTAAAAGAAATATCATTAACGATGAAATATCCGAATTACTCAATCATGCAAATGTTGATTCAAACCAAGTGGCCGTATTTAGAGATATGCGAGGAAAATTTAAAATGAGTTTCATTGCAAGATATTATCGTCAGAATTAATGGGAAAAAAAACGAACACAGTATTACCGTGTTTGATAACAACAGAAACATTAAACTCGATGTCCATATCTCAACGATATCCGGTAATATTCTCGCGCAAGAACAGAGATCTCATGATATAATGACTAGTCGTCCCAGCATGACTAATAATAAAATTAATGGTCTTAGAGAACCAGAATCAGACGATGACGCTGCAGCAAAAAGATATGTTGATCATAATAACATCCCAATTACAGACTCGTCAAGAATCAATACTGGATTTACCTTATTTAGAAATATCCTTTCTAATCATGTAAACACGTTCTTGTGTTTTCGAAAAAACATAAATAGAACCATTCAATATTGAAGAAGTCCACAACGGGTCAAACGTTAACCAATACCAACAAGCAGCGGTTGGTCGGGGACTGGTTCAAAACAACAGCTGAGTACATCAAGGGTGTCTCTCTTGTGACCCACGCTTTCCAAAATCTACTTAGAGCGCATCATGAGCGCAGCCCAGCAAAACCACGGTGGTACAGTCAGCATTGGAGGGCCTAATATCAACAAAAACCAATTTGAAACGATATTGATGGGCTGGCAGACAGTGACGAAAAGCTTGCCACCTTAGTGAAGACCCTGGATGAAACATCTTCCAGATTTGACATGAAGGTAAGCGCTGAGAAGACAAAGCTGATGAAAAATGGTGGCAAACAAATCTCAGCCAAGAATAATGTCATAGTACAGGAACTGGAAACAGTGCAGTTTTCCTCTGCTTGAATCATTATATATATATATATATATATATATATATATATATATATATATATATATATATATATATATATATATATACTAGATTTGTATTTATTGAAGATGTTAGACTCAGCTGCGTCGCATATGGTAACTTTGGTTTATGAAACGCTAAGTATGATTATAATCACATTTAATTGTATTCGTGGATATGACAGCATGTTACCCAGTACGTTTCTTGGTTACGGTGAGTTTTCTGAATATTTTAAACGAATTATACATCCCAGACACGACATGACCAGAATAGCGATGAATAGACATTTACCAGACTTTAACATGACTTAATTTGCCTGTATAATCATTTGAATTTGCTATGAATTTACGCATAATTTGTTATGTCTGGTTAGGTTGACATTTTACTAAGACAATATACGCTCCCATAGTTGTATTACCACATATTCTTGATTGTAAAATACGGATAACTTTGACGGTTTGTGAAGCAATTATATCATGTGGGAAACAGATCGAAGTTTCGTTAGTACAACCCGATACATTTACTCTTGACAGTAAGTTTTTCATTATCGTAGCATTATCGTAGCAAAAATGATATTACTGAATTTTTTTAAGTCAGAGATAAAAGCGATGAAACCATCACGAATGATCTCCGAAGATAAATAATCGGTAAATTTCCTGAAGGTGAAGCATGTAATCATAAACAGTTTTGTACAAGATTAGTTATAGATGATACTGAACTCGATTTTAATGTTGATGATACAAGAATCAATCAAAGAAGCACGCAAGAATTAACGTATTAGTAAAGAAACAGCATTTGTGTCAAATGGAACTAAATTAAATTGTGAGTTATACGGAGGGCGAATCTCCGTAGTTTATCCGTTGGAGGTCAACGATGCTTTCGTAGATTTAAATAAATTTATTATCGATGATAAATATATTTCCTGAAATAGTTGTCTGAGTTAAAATTCCTAAGGTTTATAGGGGTTGATAAATCAACGGGTTTGGGGTCGTTTAAAATTAAAAAAGAAATCTGACATAGTTCAACAGAATCTGACGACGTTCCTCTAAAGAAATTAATCGTAATTCGCTATCACTTCGACACATATCTTCAGCGCCATAGATATATATATATATATATATATATATATATATATATATATATATATATATATATATATATATATATATATATATACATATATATATATATGTATATATATATATATATATATATATATATATACATATACATATATATATATATATATATATATATATATATATATATATATATATATATATATATATATATATATATATAATCCTGTATCCATGCATAAGACTGTTTATCTAAACGGACACGGAGGTTCTGGTAAAAAAAATAAAAACGTGTTATTGAATTATTTAGACCGAGTTCGGAATTAGTAGCTTTAACACCGACATATAGGGTTGCGAGAGAAATGAAAGAACTAGGCATGAAATCATGTGCTTATCAGAGCTGTTTTCGATACAAGGGTGATAAATGGATAATAAACAAATTGGTGAGAAATATGTACCCGGAATAATAATTAGGAATGAAATATACACCGTCTTATTAGTGTTAAAAATGTTTCTTGATTGGTCATTCTTAAAGAATACCGCGGTGATAATGTGTGGTGAGCACGGTTATCGACCACCGTTTGTTTGATTGTATTCGCATAAAGAGGTACAATCGTTTTTAGATTATTATGAGATAAATGATGATCATAGAGCACTTGATTCAAAATTAAAAGTTTAAGAAATTACCTAGATGACAGTCAAATAAAATTCAGTGCGAAAACATGCGGGAAATAATGTCAGAAACCACTATAAATGATTTTTGGGGCGCATGGAGACCAAACGATTTGATATTTGTAAATAGAAAGATTATAATCAACTTCAGCAGCAATTGTTTCATTTGCACAAAGAAAAGTGTTCAAAATTGCCTGTACCAATGTATTATCGACCGATTGATACAAGAGACAGAATATCATAGTTTTTATACCAAGATCATCAGGAGAAACAACATATTGAGTTAAATGATAATGTTTTTGGTTGATGTTAGTTTTGTCGAGGATGCACTAAGCATAGATAAAACTCAAAGGAGGTTAGTATACGCAATGACAATCGATTCGTCTCAAGGAGTAAGTACTACTTAGTCTATGTCATAATCTCACGAGTTGGGAATATAACTCAGCTGTCAAGGGTTATTTTAAATGTTTCTGGCACCAACAGCAAAATTGTTACCGATTATATAGTAAGAACAAACTCGCTAGTCATAAACATAGTGACAAAACAAAGAATCGCAACTTTGATTATTGATGCTGAATTTATCATGATATTAAAACATCAATAGAATAATCAGTGTGCTATCTGTAACAAAATAATATTGTAACATTATTCAAAAAATGATCTTCAACAATTTGCCATATATAGAAAATAAACTAGTCTAGCTTATACGCACGAAAATACGATGCTGACCTATATTGAGAGTAATCGACATATGCGTGCTGGTGAAGTGATCGCGGTAATTTGTTCACGCGTAAATCCACCTTGAGGAGCAGTTAAATCTAATATATAGATTCAAGGTATACCAATGGATGTAACTACACAGACTGGAAATTGTAGATGTCGTAATAATCCAGATAGGATTAGTCGCTCTTTTCTTACCACCTTCAAGTTCACCGGGTTCACATTAATCCCTAACAGTAACACTACCTAATACTGGTTGTTTTGAAACATCATGTCGTTGTATCGGTATAACGTTTTTGTGATTGTATTTGTAGGTTTCATAAAAGTTGTTTAAGTAACAACTATCATACTTGCTGGACTTGCAACTTGTTCACGAAATCTTATATTTTTCTGAATTATTTATTTTGCGTACTGATATCCAAATAATCGCTCATCAAGAGTTGGATTAAATCGTTCAACGTTTGCTTGAATAGGGTGGATTGCAGTCTGATTTCGTCGTATTTTGACACTATTGTCTTTCTATTAGAGATGAGACTGTACCTTGAAATTCGTTTCCATGATCAACCTGTAGCAGATGTGGCCATCGTAGACTAAAACAAGACAATTAAAGGTCAGAAAGAGGTGTAGACATAATTTGGAATTAATGAGCATGACAATTTATGGCATTCCATATATCTATATTTCTATAGAAGAAAGACTAGTATGCTAGGGTTTCATACCTAAGCAGAAAAAAGAAATCAAATGGCATCAATCTAGAACAAAAAGACAAACCATATTCCATAGAATGTATATGTCGATGCATGTCTAATGCAAGACCAGTCTTGGTGATTTTCATCCTCACTCGTGTATTCGGGTTTCACAATTGATATTAAACTTACCTTAGTGACTGGAAAACTCAATATGTCCTTAAAAGACTTAAAGTTACCCAACTAAAGTACAATAAGAATGCAGTAAAATAAACGATGAAACGATATATGGAAATCGCAATCTATTTACATATACAGAACATGTGTTTACAGTAAGGCATGCAATCACCACGAAATCATATGTGGATAATTAAAGTTGTCGAAAAGTAATCTAAATATGATATAACTACATTATTTCCATTTAGTGCAAATTATATATTTTATGTTTAATTTCACACTGCGTTTGGTAATATTCTTTTGTATTGATGATCATTTAAAAATGCGTCCCTTTGTTTTGACTGTGACATTGATTTAGACAAGTTGCCGACAAAGAACGACAACATAGTATCCAAAACGCCAGATTTACTCAAATATTTTTAAATTAAACACACTTTATGTATTCATGCATTTAATTTAGCCTTGACTGTCATTTGACCTTACTGGCATACCCAGTTGTCATAACGACTGTCTAAGACTCAGAGGGTCGAAATGTTCATGCAGCATGAAACCAGTAATATCATTGAATATGAATTTTTGCAAGACTCGAACCTGTATTAACCAGTTGCCAACTCGGCATATGAACCGCTACGGTAACTGCTCTATAAATGCATTTGAAAACAGCTTGGATGCTTGCACGCTACGTTTCAATAATCACTGCAAATTGGACAAAATGTATAAATGTGCATGGGAATCGTTAACCAAACTAAGACCAAAAACACACGAACCTCAGGCCGTTTATTATACAAACTTTCTCTTCTGTCTCATGTCAAATTTAAAACGTACATATTTGAAACACATCTGAGAAAATCGAAGTAAACCAAAACCTCTCAAAACCAAAATATTTCATGATTTCCCGTAAGCTAAAGTTTTTCATCTAACTTCATCTTGATTACCTTAAATATAAATTCAGTTGGGCGCTTTCGTTTAAACCTATGTGAGAATGTATCGCTCTTTGAGTGAATGTTTAAGTATGACAGTTGAATGTCACACAAAAGGCACACAAAGCAATTAGTGACCACATGAGGGACAGACATGTTTACTATAACATCCCCTTAGTATGAGGATCGATATTATTATTTTTTGTTCAACTCATTCTTTTCTATATACACTAATATTTACAAGTTGATGGCTAGTTTAGTTTCCGTCCAGTCATTAACATTTCATGTGCTTTAAAATAAAGTATCGAATATGAGTCAGTATTATAAATGCGTTTGAGAATCTAAATCACAAGGGCTCTTCTGTTTGTTCTGGTAACTGACAAACAAGCTAATGCAATACGATTCTAGCAGTACAAAATGTACGCAGTACACTGAGGGATCAACATAATTATGCCAAGAATAAGAATTGTCAATCTGGCCTCTAACTGTTACATTATAAATTTATTTTCTATTAGGTATAAGAATATGACGCCATAAGAATGTTATCAGCTAAAATATGTGTGTAATAATAATGATAATAATTACATTACCTTTTACAACTCATATCAATTCGGCTCATCCAACCCTCAGAAGGAACAAATATGGCAAAGACACCTGAATTAAAACTTTACTATTAAAGCGTTTTATTTTTTCTAATGTATTTATAAGGTTTTCTATATTCTCTATGTAAACGGAGCGCATATTCATGTTTTGGTTTGTTATAATTGTTCGCCGAATTTCTTTGGTTACTGGTTTTATCGAGCCTCTGCGAATTCGCCAAATATTTATTCCATGTCACTACACATCTTCACTCGCAGGATGTGGTATTATCAGTTATATGGAAAAGCTCAATCTTATTAATTGGAGATCTTTTCTGCAAAATTATTATTGGGGGAGTTTTACTTAAATATAGTCAAATGGTTATCTTGTTGAACGGTTAATTATATCACGTCATATGTGAATACTTATCTGCACTTAAGATATATTTCTCTGTGATAATCAGACTGAAGGGGAAAACCAAATATAAATATTCTTATAAGCTGTTTCACAAGTCGCTCTTATGTTCTGTTTGATCTTCCAGGCAGCCAATATATGACAAATTCTCCTTAGCCATCCTGTAGCTACAAGTTTATTTGGTATATCTCAGTAAATTGTGCTGCATACATATGACATGTATTTACCAGAACGATTATAATATTACCTGAATTGCAGCGTTAGAGACAAGTTGTATATCAACCAGCTTAGTATGCGTGTTATATTCTGAATCCATACTTGAAAATTTAGAACATCGTGAGAATGCCAGGTCAGTCATCCCAGATTGATGTTTATAGATTTATGATAAATTAAGTAGTGCTTTAACGGAATGGGAGGTGTCACAATAATGTATGTATCATTTTCTAAGAGCAGTTAGCGCTCAATTGGTATTTTAATTCATCAACTAATATATAGTTGGGTGAATTTGATGAATTAAAATTGCTCAGACATTCATACTTGCCATATGTAATTGTTTTTTATGCATTTAGGTACGTTAGGGTCGGTAACTACTGTTGATGCTGCTCCAAATACTGGTGCTATTGTCGGATCCGTGCTAGCAGCTGTAGCAGTATCTATTTTGGCAATGGTGATAATTATTATCATTGTGAAAAAAAGAAGGTGAAAAATATAATTATATTATTATTATTAGTAGTAGTAGTAGTAGTAGCAGTAGTAGTAGTAGTAGTAGTAGTAGTAGTAGTAGTAGTAATAGAAGTAGTAAAGGAGGTAATGTTAACGTATTTGAAAACAATTTTAATTTGGCCGAATAAAGTTTCAAAAATATTTTCTAGCATTTTGGATATTCCGATCAAGCTGATTTCTGCAATAAATCTATGTTCAGTAGTGTTTTACGTTTGAGAGGCTGTTCCGTTGTTTGCGAGTTATTACGTTAAATGTGTCAATTGTTATACGTTCCAGACAATCCTAACTTCTCAGGCCAGATCCTTGTTTATCTTTTGCATCCCGTGTTTCACTCGCTGACGTGACACTTCTACTATTGCTACTACTACTTCTGTTACTACTACTAATATAAAGAAGAAGAAGAATAAGAAGCGAGAAACTTAATTTGCATGATAAACAAGGGAACGCCAAACTCATTTGATGTTGTTGTTCCTATCACTTATGTTAGTTTCTCACTTTAAATCTTTTTCTCTTCTTCTTCTTCCAGCTGCTAAGAAAATCATTAGTACTATTATTATTGTTACTATTATTATTATTATTTTATTATTATTATTATTATTATTATTATTATTATTATTATTATTATTGCTACTACTACTACTGTTCCAATTCCTTTTGAATTTATATTTTGTTAATATTCTATACAAGAGACCATGAAAAATGGACGGAGTCAAATGTCTCGTTATTAGCTTGATATTCATTACATATTTAATAAATCGCAATATATGTTAGAAAAATATGCTCTCCAGAAACTCGCCAGTCCAATGTTTTGAGACTTATTATGATATCAGTGAAGCTGTATGTTGTGGTTATTGTATGATGGAATAAGGAAGTTGCAGTAGGAATTATCTTCAATATTCAGGCAGAATTTACGTGATTATTGAAATATACATTCTTGTTTTTCATTTGGAAGGAAGAATCATAACAATGAAGCAAGCACAGACAATGTGACAACGGCTGTACATTATGCTAATATGGTAGCTGGAAACCCTGGTAATTGTCATTATTTGTTATCAATGTTGTTCTTTCAGTTGTATAAATATATGTTTCAGTGATTTAATTATACTATTAAATGATCATATGTGATTAAATAATAAGTCATATTTCTTCTAAGCATGCATTGTTTTTCCAAAAGCAAGACCTATGGTAGTTACACTATATAGTGTATCTACTTTAAGAATGGAAATAACTTGCTGAAGATTTTACTTATAACTTCATTTACGTTTGCATAACAAAAAGTAACTAAATTGTTATTAGATATACTATTAAAAAATCGAAATGAACAGACAGTGTTACGAATGATGTTACTTTACTCACATCGATTAAACAACATTTACCAATATTACAAATCAGCATTTTCTTGCACCTTAAAAATACAGAGATCATCTCGCCCATTTCATTCAGCCATAATTCTTTTATTTCGACGCAGTCTGCAAAATTGCTAGCTGCAATTTAACAGAGATGGATACTACATTTTCTGCTATTGAAGAAGCAAGACTACGGAGAGGAATGCCGATTGGCGCGACAAATAACCATAGTGCCGTAATGGAACCTGATGTCCCTGTACATAATGTTTATGAGGTATATCATATTTAACTTGATGCTGCATTCATAATTTATAAAAGAAAAAAATCACTCTTGAATTGTAGTTATTCATTATGTATATGTATTATCTTACAAATATTAATACACGTTTAGGGCACTGGATTCACTTATTTTCAAATATTGGGTACATGAATCATTTTATAAAAGAATAAATCAAGTGAGAGTGTTTATGTGGTTTTATGTGTATTTGTACGAGATAAGGAAAGGGGGGGGGGAGAGACTGAATATACTGTGTAAATGTATATGAAAATACATGTACAATCATTGATAAGACCGATATCCATTGCAAAGATTTATCTGATTTGATTAAGAGAAAAGAAAGTAAGAGATGTAGTATAAATTTGTTTATTGTTCATTAAGGTATCAAACTGTGTGTCTTTTTATGATATGATTATATGTTGATCACAGCCTTCTCTAAGAAAAAAACAACTTGCTGTATGGAAGCAAATTGGTGTAACTCGTCCACGTGTTTTTTGCGATGTTGTAATACGTATGGTTATTCCAAATGGCATATCGCTCCTTTTTCATATTTAATGTTATCTACAATATTTATATAATGTTTTTCCAAGTTGAGTTGGAAACTGTACATCTAGTAATGTAAAATCATTCTCTCTAAACGTTTTATACGTATGATTCGACCAAAGGGTATGTCGCTACTTTTGACCATTGTTATAATGTCTTTTATTTCTTTAATGTTATTTACCGAATTTATTTTATAGAATTTGTCAAGCGCAGTTGGAACTTTAACACCTAGTAATGTAAACTCATTGTCTTTCCAGTGTATTGATACATATGGCATAATCGATCCTATGCCACAACTGTATTATCAAATTAGATAACATTAGTGTAGTCAATATTGCCGCTAAATTTAAGAAAAATGCAATAATGACAGATTGACAAAGTTTACTAATCCATCCACTGTTTAAAAGTATCATGATGATTGTGAGTGATCGAGTATCCACAATTATTACCTTTATTAATTTAATATTGGGACTACCTCTTAATATATATATATATATATATATATATATATATATATATATATATATATATATATATATATATATATATATATATATGTAGCTATAGTCCGTAACGCATGAATCTTTATTATTATTTTTAAACCAAACCATACAACATAAGCCTGAGCTAGTTTTATAATCTAATCAATTTTGTTCGTAGAAGCCTGTGACAAACAAGAACAATATCATTGTCATATAAACTGTTTACCTCAGTGAGCTGTTAATCAAAATATATTCATGTGCGTAAGACATGTATAGTTTCTTTCTTTCTTAGCACATTTTTCTCTTTACACTTGTGTGACCTCATTGATTGGAATGTCTCCCTCTGATGCGGAAGGTCGACAGTTCGAATCCAGCCGAGTCATATAAACGACTAATACAAATATTAAAAGCAGCTGCCTCTCTAGGGCTTCAAAACCCTTAGTCGTTAGTTTTAGGACTGGTCGGACTGGTGTCAACAGTGTGAAGGAGTGGGCCATAACTTTACCTGTCTGCAGCACGATTCCACAGTGCTAGATATCTCTATAAACTGGTGCAATGCTGATATCGTAGTGATATGACTGAGACAAGTTATAGCTTGATTAAAATCCCAACTCACACACACACACACACACGAATGCACACACACACATGCACACAAAACCCAATATAAATTGATAAATATATTTAAGGGTCATTTTTTATTGATTTTACTAAGAGCACATAATATTGTAACTGTAGTTGTATATAAGGACATCTTAGAGTGAAAATTAAAACTGCAGAATGTATGATGTATTGAAGCTTAGTTCCATACATTGCTGTATAAATGAAGTTTGAATGTATTGCAATGTCTTGCGTTCTAAATGTTACGTTTACCATAACAGTGCTTGAGTCCTCAAAAATGTCAAAGAACAGGCTGACAATGTTAAGATGTTTGTTTAAAATAGATATGCATGCATCATACATTAGCTATGTTCTTGTCAACAACATTCTGACTAATTTTAGAATCTAAATATACATATTACACCTTTCACACTCCAAAGCTGTTTGTTTACAAACGATGTACGTTTCAACATCCGTTTAATAACTGTCTTCTACAAACACAAGATATATATACCTTTTGCATTCTAACATTATTTACATTTCATCTAACTTTTTGTTTTCTTCGCAGAAACTACAAGATGTCATTGGGTCAATTGAATCTGCTTACTACACAATAGACCATAATTGTATAGGTAAGTATGCAACAATATTAAGCAGCGGACATAAAAAAAATATTTGGCGTAAAATATGAATATTTTATTGCTATATTACTAGTGAATTAATCTGATGGTTTAACAATTGAAATATTTGGATGTAAGAGTGTTATATAAAAATAATTGTTGTATGGAATGGATGTTATTGCTGTATTACAAGTGAACACAGATCTGCTTGTTGAGATATGTTAACTACATTGTTGTGTCTCTTAGGTTATGCAGATGACCAACAAATGGAATCCATGGAACCAAGCAGTACTTATGTCGAGACCTTGCAGTCACTTGAATGTGCATTGAAGAGCGTAGAAGAGGGAATAAGTGTTCTATTTGATAAGAAGGAGCAACTCCTTTCTAAAGAGCTTGAGACAGCTAGAGCAAATGTAATGTACCAAATTTAGTGTTTTACGATTATTCAAAATCTGGAAATATAAATCGAATCCATGTGACGTCAGAATCACTTCCACATTTGATATGGAATTATTTTAGGTATAGAGAACATTAAATACGCTTTGCCTAGCTTCGCGTTTCAGGGGTCCATCGCATACCTTGTACCTAACAATTTTGTTTTGGTTAACAATGTATTAGAAATTGGCTAGCTAATTGCTAAGCTCTTTTCGAGGCGTTTGCTGCCACATTAGTGTGACTCCCCATTCATTCTAGTTCGTATGTAGGTTGCACGTCTTCCTCAATTTGAGAATTTGGAGAGTCAGTTAATGATGCCATTATCTGCATTAGGTATTATGTGACAGAGAGGATACAGTTTTGATGTTGTTCTTCGTACACCTCAAGCACATATGAGCAGTGAGGTTAGTATTATAACATAATATGATTACGTATTGCTGGGAATTAAGCATCAAAACCTGTAGGTTATTCAATTAGATTCATCAGCTAATAACTGCACATAGAGCACTATATCCAGTTCAGCAGGAAACAAAACATATACTCAAATGAAAAGCTTTCCAACCAAGTCAATCAATGTTTTGGTGTTCCACTAGGCTCTGTTCTTAGTTCCATTCACTTAATTATATATAAACATCAGCTATCAAGTGCCATATATCGACAAGCGGTGTCTTCTTAACTATGGACCGCACAATATAGTGTGTGGTTAGAGTCCCCGCCTTTGATGCGGAAGGTTGGGGAATGTAAACTACGATGAGTTACACCAAAGCTTTATTAAATGGTACTAACAGCTGCCTCGCTTCGCACTCGGCATTAAGATGTTGCTAGTAGGGCTGATTCGAAATCTGTCAGGATAATGTGATTAGGTGGGAAATCAGGCTGCGTGTTAAGCACCGTCAACGTGTGTTAGTTTTGTAAATTCATGGTGGTTGTTGTTTTCATCCAGTTATTATAAATGTTAGGTGCTGTAAAGTATACATATTAATAACGATAATATTATCATTATTAACAGAAGTTGTAGTAGTAGCAGTTTTAGTAGTAGTCGTATTACCTAGGCTTTAGCGAGTGGGAAAAATGACAATCTGGAATAATATTGTAGATATATTTAGATTAGCTCTGAATAATTATACTATAATTTACCAACATTTTCTACAGAAATTCGGAGATAAGTGGAAGAAAAAAGACTCAGACAAGGATAAAGACAGCACTAATGTCCGTAAGTAAACAAATGTATCCCATATAAAAAGAATGCATTAAATGTAATTGAAGCAATTTGAAGTTCACTCCATGACAAATTTATATGACGTAAAGATCGAGCATAGATAATATTCATATTAAGCATTTACACTACATATGTATATGTATATGTACAGGATATTTCCGGATCCGGTCGTTTGTCCGTCTTGTTGTAAACGCACATTGTTATGACATTAGGATATTTAGGCTAGTAACTGAAATGAGCAAAATCAAAAGTGTTTGGTAAGATTCAACAAGTAATTGTTTCACTAGAATATAAAATAATATTTAAGACCACCAATACATTACTGAGTCAATTAAACAAATTTCCGAATAATTTGTAAGTGATATTGCATGGTGTCGTTCTAGCCTATCCATGTAATTGTCAACATTGTAAATTCCAAATGTAATCATATTAATTAAATACTGGAAAGTTTATGTATAACAGGACTACCAATCGCGTAACTACTTTAAGCCACCTACCTTCTTTCCAATTGTATAAGGACCTCAGTTAGTTAATACCAGATTGTGAGGTATGATTACGTGAGCCAGAACTCTTTCGCTATTCTTTCATTTCTATTTCTGTCATACCATATTTCATTTTGTATTGAGTAGAGTAAATATTAGTTATTGCTACTACACAAGCCTTTGACAGTTTACATTTGCAATCGGAAATATAGTCATGGATATCATTACCGTATCTTCAGCCGAAAGAAGTTTAACTTTCCGTAACTTCAATGATATCCAAAAACGAACTCAAAACGAGTACAACATAATGACACTTGAACTGATTCCCTAGCAGCAAACATAGGTAAATGAGCACCTTACATTCAGTCGTTTCCTGTATCAAAGGAATATAACGGAATCATATTATCCAAAGCTGGATGAAATATGCCCAATGCTCCTTGCCGTTCAGGCTGAATAGGAAGAAGACTACAACTGCTAAAATTGCTAATTCATTCATAATATGATGGAACATTTTAGACATAAGATTTGGTCGCTGTTCTTACTGGACAGATTGTACAGGGCCAACAAGTGTAAGAATTTTCACTGCGGCTTTTACTTTAGTATTATTGTTAATATTCTACAACAGAAGATGGTGTAGATGATACCGTTCCGACGATTACGTGTCCTGACAAATTTACACAAGTGAGATGATCATTACCAAAATGTTCTCTATTCACAGAATGAGAACACTTTTACTGGTAGACAACTTCTCAGATAAAGGCAAAGTACCCGATAATGCAAGATTCGGTTGTGATCCTGTATTCGTTAATATTGTAATTCAGATTGGCAGATTCAGTAACAAGTGATACAGAATCTTGTTTCATGAATGATTTTTATTTCGTCATAATAAAATCAGATTGGGGTTTATTTGACTCAACATATGCATTGATTTCCATACATGGTGGTGACCGCCACCACTTAGGTTCAATAACATTTGAAATGGATCTCTCCTTACTTTCCGGTTCATTTTGCAATCTGTATCAATAAAAACTAACGTGTTTACTCTTCTAACAAATACGAAAATAGAGACAGATTTCCTACAAATGAAAATGGATGCTCGCTATGGTAGGTCTTGACGTCACTATAGACGCAATTGTTGAAGTTGAAAACGAGGAAAATCGCTTGGAAAATATTATTATATTCATTTGTTTTAAGAAACAATTTTTCTGAAAATTCAATGGTATCATGTTAATAAGAAAATGGAACAATATATGAAGAAATAGACAAAACTTCCCCATACATGTCCTCTATATCACACGAGTTCTTTAGAGAAGAAAATATTTTTGTGTTAAATTATTTTGTCCTGTGATTATCTGAAACATTTCTGGACGACAGGAAAGGTGTGTTTGTTTGAAGCTGGTGTATTCGATTATATAATTGAACGAACAATAATGTTAGCGTGAATATAATGATACTTAATTTGGATTTTCTCTCCTTATATAATTAATGAATTAGTTAATGAATTTATTAATTAATTAATTATACATAATTAATTAATTACTACTACTACTATTTCCTGTGTATCTCATTTAGATTTTGTCCAAGCATTGCAGTCCATGGAAGGAGAACTGAGAGTCTTAGAGGAGAAAAGAAAATGTCTTTTGGGAAGGAAAGAAATCCTTCTGCGTCAAGAACTTGCGAAAACCACTGCAAATAAGAAATAATGACATTTCTAGATACCGAAAAGAGTTTGCAAAAGGGATATCAATTAAATATATATGTATTCCTAATACACATAACATCAATGTTTTCTGTTTCATGTACATATGTGTCAAAATATAATGTTCACCCGAAAGAGAATTATATATTTTACTGGATTCATAACGCACTTTGTGTGGTTGATCTATTCCGTTTCGCATGTGCCGCTGAAAATGTTGTTACTGAATAGGAGCTAATTCATAAGATAGAAAGCCCATACTTACCTTTCGGTATGATGTTAAGATCCAGTACCACAGGATTCAACTTATCATATCATTGTTACATGTGTATGCTCTATTTACCCTAAAAATATATATTTTACTATTATGCATATCAAATATGACTGAGTGTATCGAAGTCACGTGAACAACTTTGCTTTCCAGAGCATATTCCATTTATAACTTACGCTGGTTGTGCACATGTCTAACGTTGGTGTAGTAGTAACATTTTCTTATATTGAGGGAGAAACTGATGTAATTTTAGTATATAAAGTTCTGCATATTATTTTAATTCATAATTGTATTAAGAAGTGGAGTGATTTGACGATGCTGCTTACTCTAATCTTTTTGAACTTTTATATTTAATCCTAATGTACTTCTCTGTAAATAAATATACTTATAAGCTTCTGTCAGATGTTCACTCTGTGTATAAATCCATTTTAGATCTCTTCAGAAAAAGTATATCTTCATTGTAAATTTGCTGGATTTTAAAGCTATGTTATGAACAGTTGCTATATTCTTTTACGGATAAATAGGAAAACAGATATGCATGTCAATACGGTTGCCTTTTAACTATTAAACAAATAGCTCTAAAGTTGTCATGATACAGTACTTCAAGCACATATAGTTCAAAATGTTAAATACTTGAATTTTAATTCGGAAAACTGTTGGATAAGTAAAGTGACTAGGAATGATTATACACCCCATGGTAGTATAGTGAATAATGGATGGTTCCTTATCTTTTCTCTACCTGGTATTCTATATTTAGTTTAAAAAAAACTATCGTGCAAAGTTTCCAGTGGCATTTTTTTTTTGTTTGATTAGGATTTTTAACGTAGCTTTAACAATTTTTCAGTCATATCGCTTCGATGTCTGCAGTGAGGCAGTTTATAGTGATGTCTACCACTGGGATATCATGCCGCAGACATGTAGCATGATGTTCCACCCAGTCACATTATCCTGACACCAGGCCGACCAGTCCTAAAACAAACCTCTTAATCTTGAACGTCAAGCTTGGCAGCTGTTAGTACCATTTGTGTAAGTCTTTGGTATGACTCGGCCGGGGATCGAACCCACGAGCTCCCGCTTCCGCGGCGGACGCTCTAACCACTAGGCCAACGGAGCGGTGTTTCCAGTGGCATGTTACTTATATGAACTATTTGTTCGCACCACTAACGGCAATTAATTGTCTTTGACAAAGTATTTTACATATATATTTGTATGATCTGCACTTGGTATTTTTTTCCATTTGATCCATCATGGTCGTCTATCAGTCTCGATTAGTTGGAATAATTAAGGGAACACATCTGATGCAGTGAAATGAAAGTTGGTATTCAAGTTTGTATAAATAAGTAGATGACATGATTAGTTTACAATTGATACAAATAGATATTTACGTTTTGTTTGATTTGTTGGCGATTTTGTAACATTAGATATTTTCGTGAAAACCTTGATAATTCAACTACGCAGACAAAGCAAAGCCAAATAATTTGATGCATATAAATGTTTATATGAATATGTAGACCATCTGACCAGTTCCCTAATTTATATCATGTAATATCGTTTATTTATTCATTTATATGTGTTTGATTTCTAAGCGCTACGGGGTGGGGTGGGGTGTAGCATTGAGTTATTTGTATTACCGAAACGGCATAAAAAGTGTCGAAAGCATACTTCTTGGCACATGTATATGTTTTATTCAGATTTTTATTCGATGTTAAGTACTTTTAATTTGATCTGGGGTTAATTAAAGTAAAACTAGCGAGAGGAACATTTACTAATTAGTCGTTTGAAAAACCAAACTTAAATTTGGTTTTCTCGCATAGAAAATTGTCTACGAAAAGACAATACTTAAATTACTAAAGAAACGTATGGGATCATGACATGAGAGGAGAGAGAGATAAACAAGAGATTAATGTTTCACTCTCAAAGTCAACAATTCTCTTATTATTAATCCGTTCCTACCTATGGGCATAAGACAGTCTGATAACCGTTTTTGAAAAAAACCTAAATATTATTAGTAACATTAAAACAGTTAGTTGACATCTACCTCATCAGTTTACTTGACAAATATGTTGAGATCATCTATCATAGACACGATTCCCCTAGCATGCGCAGAATCGGCTATATGATTGTAACTTGTACCGATGTGGTTTTTAATACGGTGATGACATGTCTATACATGCTGAACTTACCCTTCATCTTGTTCCAAAAATTTTAAAAGCACATTCTCTCTAACGTGCCTGTAACTCTGTACTTTGTCGGTGTACGAAAATACTGTGGTAAATGTTACCAAATTCGAGCTTGGAAAATGGTATCAGGATAGAGATGTAAAGTAAACCAGCTCTGCCATACGGATGGCGTCCAGTCAGTTCCCGATTATGCTGATCTCACAAATATCAACGGTAGAAATTTTTTCACGTTTGGTTAATTCAATATCTGTGGTTAAGTTTCCACTGATAGTTACGTTTCCACGGTTTTACTTCAGGAGCTCTTGTACTTAGGACTAAGCGCGATATTATAGCTTTTTCAAGCTCGTCTTTTTTTTTCTTTTTTTTTCTCATTAATCGTGATATAAATTGGGACTGTACAAGTAACATGCATACTTAGTCTAGCTTGTCAAAAACAATTTTAGGAGGTACACAGTACGTTTACATTTGCATATTAGTGTTTTACTAATTGGAACCGTTGTACCTGTAGTATGTAGGCTGCATCATTATGTATAAATTTCGTGGTATATCTATGATAGAGCCTACATACTACCTCCCATATATATATATATATATATATATATATATATATATATATATATATATATATATATATATATATATATATATATATATATATACAGTCGACTCCGGTCAATTGCACACCCTTGAGCTCGTCACGAGAATGTGCAGTTAACCGGAGTGTGCAGTTAACCGAAGTATGGTACAGTACAGCTTTAAATCAGCACGTCACGAATATATGTGAATAACAAATTTAAACAATGATTATAATCAAATCTTTCAAATTTTACATAAATGTTAAGCTTTTTCTCCCTCCACCGAACACAATTTCACTGACTCAACCAATGAAATAAGGAATTATAGCGAATTTCAAAAAATTCTTAGGTCGCTTGTTATTCAAAAACTGCTGTCAGACACTGATGAGTCATCTCTTGAAGAAAAAGCGTTCATATCAAAGGTCGTCTGCATACTGTTTTTGGTCGTGTTGTCGTTTAAATTGAATTCCGTTGCGCATTTTCCATCTTTCCAACCATCCATTGTTTGGTTTGAAATCATTCAAACCCGAATGGTTTAGAGCTATGTGTCCATAGCTGTACTATGATTTTTCCCACGCTGTTGCACCCTAGTGGGCGCGGATATACATGTATATACCACCTAAGACGTCCTTTACACTTCAATCATTTACATTGTCGCATTTGTCATCTAAATTGTCGGCTTATTTGAAGCGCTACAGCAGTGGACTGGCAATAACTGATCATGAATATACATTGTGCCGTTAACCGGAGTAAAATTGTATTAAATAATATCCCACGGGCAGAAATTTATCGTGCTGGAATGTGTATTTAAGCGAAGTGCAGTTATCCCAAGTTTGTTCCCATTGAAAAGCATCGGGAAAAAACCGGACCGGTGTGACTACGCGCAGTTATCCGGGTTGTGCAGTTAACCGATGTGCAGGTAAGTGGATATACAGACTCAGCAGATACACACAAAGAGACACAAATACGTATACATAGACATACATAGACATGCGCACACATCAAGTACTTACATAATACACTAAGCATATACACAGAAACACACATATATACACACACACACACACACACACAAAACGCACACACAGTATATAAGCTTCCTGAATCAAATGCACAAACAGAAGACAGCTCGTCGAGTTTGCGTTGCAGTTTACAAATGAAAATATTTCTTGTTAATAGGCAGTGATCCAAACATTACACTCAACATTATGAAATACATTTTATTTCTCTGTCATGGGGGTTGAGGGACACGTACACTATAGCCGAGAGTATCATGACACGTTTTAGTTAAATTTATCTAGGGAAAATTGAAACTACAGAGACAAGAATGAGCAGCCATCTTCTCTTTGAAATCGTATTTTATGTCGTCCATGATCATGGACTAGGTAAGTCAATGCCTACATCTCTATATCTTCTTCTGTTCGTCGTGCAAGACTGATCTTGAAATAACAAGAGGCTTGAATACAAATACTTTGTATCCGAGTACATGGTCATAAAATGGAGATATTCGTTAAACAGTCTCGTTGTCACATTATATATGTACTGACTGTTGTCACATTATATATGTATTGACTGTTGTTGTCATGGGTTAACACAGTGTTTCAGCACACGATAGGGTCTACACATATTCAAGAAACAAATTCCGGCTGAAGTATGAATTATATTTGTAGATCAATTAGATAATATCGATAACACGGTTATTGCAACTGCAGATAATTGTGCTTATATTTGACAGGCAACCGTACCTTAATATTATTTTATTGTTTCATGCCATTCTACAATCTCGCAAGACGATTATATAAATTATCGTATACAATTCGCTTTTAGTATACACGAACTCTTATCCAGACCTAGGATGAAACATATATAATCCAATCGACCTACTATTCTAATATAGTTATTTATAGCAGTGTAAAATAAAACAAATTAATTTTGTGACGTAAGCATATAAATATATGAATCATGTATAACAATAAATGTTATGTTAGTAAAGCTCTAGTTCACACTTCAAAATCATTGAAAAAGGAATCCCTGTTTATGTTTCTTTCTCTTAATGTATTACACAAGACTTCCATTTGCTTTTCAATTGTATGGAATGCATTTTCAAAATCACCAAATTTAAATTTACATCCGAGTATAACCTATTAACTTCTACGAATAAATGTTTGCGGATATTTCATTCTTTCTATTATTGAAAGACAGTATTACAGATAAACATTTCCAGAACAAGGCATGATCTAAGATATGCACTGTATTGGAAAGAAAATGTTATTAATATTAAACTGGATAATATAACAAACATTCTGGCTATTAATTTACATTCATATTAGTCATGTACTAAATTACAACACAACATACAGGCAATACTTTAAGTTTTAATTAAATTATTAGGATTTACTTATTACTGGGAGTATAATATGAAACATTGATTATAGCTTACTGATTGGATACTTCATTATTTCTCCAGTTTTAAAACAGTGTCTTAGATATGCTTTTCCATCAAATTATATAACAGTTCCACTGAACTCACTGAGTAAGATAGAAACAACTAATCCAGGAAGTATTCCTGCAACCCATCATCCAGTTTATCTTCAATTTTCATATAGACTGAACATAATAGTCTTTACTAAAGTTAAACATAAAACTTGCATGATACTTTGTGTTTATGTTAACATCTCGATTAATCTCTCTCTGATCACGTAGTATTTGATCTAGTTAAGATTTGTCGATGAAAACATATTAATCTCATCAGGATATTACATTGTTGTATATATATATATATATATATATATATATATATATATATATATATATATATATATATTGAAAGTGACATGGCTTTTCAAGTGTTGGTAGAACGTAATATGATGTGGCAATACGATTGGTATATCAGTTTGTGATTCGCCAGTGTCGCAATTAGTCTTTTTAACAAGTGTGGTCGTCGCGGCTGTGCTGCTGAACATCTGATCAGTTTGCTCAACTTGTCTTCATCATGTGGCAATGCCTGTGTCTCCAAAAACCTTTCATTTATCTATTCAGTGTTAAATCTGGACAACTACTGCACTGGTAGAATTGGCATATAGCTGCTTGATGTTATTGTACAACTTTTGATCCATGTTTTACCTCTGTATTGTGCCTCACAATGCATCCTACCACGATATGGCAAATGCCTTTTTGAAATCTGTGAACACATGATATATTTCTTGTTGATATTGCGAGCAATTTTCAAACAGAACCATGTATTTCAATATTTGATCTTTTCGGCTTCTTCTAGTCGGTAACCCTCCCTGTCCTTCAGCGAGTATTCCTTCTGGTTGTGGGTTTAGTCTATTCAAGAGTATGTTCAGCATCATCTTATTAATATAGCTGTTCAAACTAATAGTTCTGTAATGTTGACACAGCTGGAGATTTCCTTTGATGGGAGTGTTATAATCAGTGACTGGATCCACTATGTTGGCCATTCACCTGTATTCCAAATCTTGTCGCAGATTGCTGTCAGTAAATATATAAGTGATTCCGATTCTCCCACATTCTTGATAAGTACAGCTTTGATGTTGTCTTCACAAGCTGCCATTCCATTCTTCAGTGCTCTTATTGCTGACTCTACCTTTTCTATATTTCATGTGGAAATCATCATTTGATGAGTTTGGAACTTCCAGCACCTTAGTTTCTCTTGCAAACTGATAGTTGAATACTTCTTAGCAATAATCAGTCCATCTTTCTGCAATGTCACTAACTCCTTGTCGGCATTTTCCATTTCGTTTTGAATGGTACTGAATCTGTTGCTTCTGTCTGGTTAGGTCTTCCAACAATATAAAATGCCTTTTTGATATTTTCTCTTTATCAGACTGCTGTCTATTTCTGTGCACTTTTACTTTAATCTAATCATCATTTGCTTTCTGCAAGTTTGTTCTGATATTTTTGGTTACGGTATTTATCTGTACTTCATTGTCCCAGTTGTGAGTCTAGTGTTTCGTAGGTATCTTTGGGCATTATATAACATCATATTCTCTTCGGTAACCCATGTGTATTTCTTTGGACGATAAAGACCACTGATGTCTTTGGCAGCTGTTGTCATTACTGTATTGAAAGTATCTGTTATCAATGTTCGGTAACCCATGTGTATTTCTTTGGACGATAAAGACCACTGATGTCTTTGGCAGCTGTTGTCATTACTGTATTGAAAGTATCTGTTATCAAAGTGGATCAAATTGTCCCCCAATTGTGGCTTGGAAATACTCGCAAATGTTAGGGTGCTTCTGTTGTTCAAGGTTGAGTTTGAACCTTATGTTCTTTAGCTTGTTAATTATATTCAGCCTTACTCTGAAATTATCAGGATGTGATCACTCCCAACATGAGCATCTGGGAACATTCTTGATTCAGCTTTATTGATTTCAGGTCGGTAACTGTTTTGAACCAGTATGTAGTCGATGGGTCCTTTTGCTGCGTGCTATATCCAACTCTCCACTATTGTAGAGTATATACCCATCTGTAGTTTGGTGTTCTCCTAGGGCTTTCCATCTGACATTACAGAGTCTTTGTTGACAAGGGCGATGACCGGTCTGGTATGCTAGTTTCAGATTTGTCCAGCATTGTTGGTGTGTCTTCGGCAAAAGTTGTCTAGGAGAGCCCATCCATCTCCAGACCAAGGAGTTGCCAGAAGGGATTGTAGTACATCGTCCAGTTACCTTAGGGTCTTCACACCGGCCTTTTTTTTACAGGATTTACTCCCTTAGACTTTGGCTTATGGCATACGCATATATAGCATTCGTGGAACAATGTTCCACTGGGTCTGTTCCTATATGTCAATGATGAATTTTCACACATTATTCATTTATATTGTATGAAAATAACATCAAAAGTAATAATAGTCCAGCTTTCAAAATTAATTTAAGATGGTAAACAATTTAATTTCAGTTCCTTATTTTTGTCCCATGCACAATGGACCAAATATAGAAACATATGGTTTGAAAGAGAAACAAAATTCAGCCGGATAAAAACCTAGAATTTGCACCAAGTAAACTATAATATCATTCTCCATAACGGTATGTTTACACTTCCTTTATGACATATATCAAGTGTTTATATAAGCAATTATGCATAGTTGTAACTATCGGTCGACACAGGTATAGGTCTTGGGTATAGGGAACAAATATATATTGTATCAAAGACTTCGTTGATGTTCATGTTTCTATAATCCTAATATAAGCTTCTAAAAATTAAATATGATTTATATTAATCAAATATGGAACTATTGAAAGCCTTCTCTTACCCTCCCGCCTTCCCGCCCTCCATCCCTACCTCCCTCTCTCCCTCTGTGTCTCTCTCTCTCTCTCTCTCTCTCTCTCTCTCTCTCTCTCTCTATCTCTCTCTCTCTCTCTCTGTTGACCATCGTAGCAAGTTATATGTGTTTAGTCAAACCAACCAGAGAAAGAGAGAGAGAGAGACAGAGAGACAGACAGACAGACAGACAGAGAGAATTTATAGTTGTACGTAATGTTAACTAAAGCAGACTAATGACTTAGTTAATGTGAATGAAAATAGTAACTCAAAACTGATTGTATGCAAGAACATTTAGATCAGGTCAATGCAAAGTATAATGGGAATAAATGTTACTTTGATAAACTAACATACACGTGTTCTCTGGGCACTGACTTGGAATTATGTTTCTGAACTTGAGTTGGTACATAAAATAAATGTTTTCAAAATATGTTTGTGTTTGAATAAGGGTAGTGTATTTGAAAATGTAGATAGTACATCGGAGACTGCAACACAAAGTACCATAAACATGCGATTAAATCACAATACACACAAGTTAAGATGAAACATTTATCTTAGCATTAGATGTGCTTCTTGTGATTCCTGTGGCTTGCTTGTCTCTTTCCTGAAAACAGACAAAATGTGTTCATTAATAAAGTACGAGATATTTAATATCCTATGTAAACAAGTAAATCATTTTTTAATAAAGACACGGATAACTTTGAAACATCCATAATGACAAAATTCATGTTTGCGATGATTTTAGGAGTTACAAGAAAATAGCGGATATTTTAGTAGCAAAACAGAGTTATGAAAGAATAGACTGAGAAACATTGCATCAAATCCCACTGTGTTATTGGATATAGCATCCATCTGGAGAACACAGTATTGCACAGCTTAGCACAGAATCCACCAACCTGACAAAGTAATACTCCTTCTTTTCTGCATAACTGACTTTATCTTTCTTAATCATCTGTATTCGCATGTCACATTCTCACATTTTGAGTCAGCGTAAACTAGTTCTAAATAGGTTAATATTGATGGCACGGTGTAATAAGAGTGTATACATGAAGTATGATTGCATTATATGGTGGTACCCATCTTGATGACTTTGTACATTAAGGACAAATAACGATACAGTTATCACCAAAAGTAGAATACTGTGTCATATTTTAATTTTCAATGCAATGTTGAAAACTTTACAGTAATGTGAACATCTGTGTCAGAATATTTTGTCCTAACATGAATGGCTATATGATATTTATATCAGTGTCTTACTGCGGTTACAATATATGTCATTGTATACTTATATATATATATATATATATATATATATATATATATATATATATATATATATATATATATATATACTTAATCTTCTTCTACCAAAATGCATGGTGCATAGGTCCTAATTCAGTGGTATAGCCTCTCTTTATTGTGTACACTATTTTTTGTTGCAAGTAGGTTCATATGCATCAAACCTTTCCTTCACATGATTCTATGTTAAATATTCTTCCACTACCCCCAACGAAAATCACAATAAATTATAACCCAGGTAATGTTTGCCATTCTATTCAATTAAATAGCCTTATATCAGGGTGTAATTATGACTAACACCCACCATAACCGGATCGATTTTCCATAGCCTCAATTATGTTCCTCTATCCAAAACCGTATCAGGTTGTTCAACTTACAATGTATCATCCAGTTTAACTTTTTCATCAGATAGCGACTTGATTACCATAAACGTGTCAACGCCCTATAAATATATCCATATACATTTGACTAGATTGCTTTTTCATGCTTATATATATATATATATATATATATATATATATATATATATATATATATATATATATATATATATATATATATATATATATATGTGTGCATATATATATATATATATATATATATATATATATATATATATATATATATATATATATATATATATGTGTGTGCATATATATATATACGAGCTTGTTTTATTTCCCAAGGATGTTTTAGCCTTTTCGTCGTCATCTACATCATAGTATCCAAATAAAACCAACTTTACTAGACAACGAGCGATGTTAACGATTCCGGTCATGTGTTTCTATAATTATTATGATAATAATTCAGTTAAAATTGAACTAAGTCACTTTCCGTAAAGATTTGAAGAAAAAAACGGAATCACTGCTGTCTTAAGAAAATAAAACGTTTTATTTCTTCAGGAAATTATATGGCCATCGATTTTTGTTGTGCCGACAGAGAGGATGTTTTGTATTAACGTTGCTCCGCATGGCTGCATATAATTCACAACACTGCCCTGGACATTTTAGTGTGATTAATTTTCCTTTCATGTTAAGTTGCCCTGTCATGATATCCGCTGGTATCGCAAGTTTATTACTGGTATTCTCGCTCGATTCGGTGTTGATTTTGCATCCGATGATAGTTACATATTTGTTTTAAATAACAAAACAAACAATTATGATGTTTACCGTCTCTAAAATCCAACGTCTGGCGTTTCAAACATTAACACATCCTATCTGGTTAACGACGGGGTGTTGGTTTACCGTATCTTAATATAAAAGAACATATTCACCTATACTACCGTGACAACATCCTTTATACCTTGCTGTTATGCAGAAATATACCGTCTGGTAACGTGACCTAATTGTACATTTAAATATTGAACAGGATGGGGTGCTAGACTTGAATTTCTCAGTTTCATTATATTACTGTCTGTGCGCGTGTTAGGCGAACATAATTTTATTGCAGATACCATAAGAAACTTCAAGTAGTAAACATTAGGACATCATTCTAGTGACACACATATTTTCTGTGTTGGATATAGGCTCAAGAAAATTTTATCTGCAAGACGTTTAAGTGATAGAGTCTTCTTCTTCCCAAGGTCGTATATTACATGAATAAGGATAATCTTCCATGTCATACCCCCACCCCGCGATTCTCTACACATTATTGGAGCAATGATAAGGTAAGTCGGACTTGAATCACATAGCTACATAACATTGGATATAGTTTCTCCTACTATTATGAGGACTGTAAACAAAGATACAAATCAACTGCACAAGAACAATACCCGAATCTCAGACTCGATGTGAAAGTTCACAACTCCGCCAACGTGAAGTATAGCGGTGAATGTAGGAGATTCCTGATTAATCAATTTACTGCTGTAAGCTTTATGATAATTTTGTATCTTGAATAAAATGTATACGGTGTGCATAAAATGTTCTGACCTTCACACATTTTGAAGCAGTCTATTTGATAAGATAAGATGAATTTAACAAAAAGACGGTTAGAAGTGTCTGGGAATGTTGTATTAAAATGGAAAATGTCAAGGACATTACGATCAAAACATGATATACATTTAAAGTTTGAAGTTCTGCTTTTGCAAAAATTCCGCAGAAACCAAACGATTCCTGATTATTGAATTTATCGCAGTTCATTTTGGCTTATTTTGGCATCTTGACTAAATGGGTATATTGCGCATTTAGAAAGCGTCTATTACGCAGTTAAAATTCTGAATACCATACTTGTATCCAGTTTTTGACAATTAGATTTTTATTAAAATTAAGGTGCTAGGAATGCAAGGTGTTGTTGTATTTAAACTTATATGCGAACAAAATATGGTATGGTTAAACACGTCAGAGAAAAGCAAAACAAGTGAACATTGAAGATTTGTGTATGGTGCAAAAGCAAAACGTTGCCAACAGGAGAACAACATGTTTTGATAATTTTTAGCAAACCTTCCGAAAATTAATTATCCGATCTTTAGAGCACTTGTAAGCTCATGTGATATTATCAAAAGGTAACGCTTTCATTGCGTGGTATATGGTAAGTAAATTGTTTTATCCCTCTAAATAGCTACTGCTGTTGTTCATGCATACAGTGATAATTGTTTCGTTTATTGTAATTTATGTGACCATTATTTTGTTTTATAAAAAAACATTGTTACGTACTGATTTGACAAGGTGTCTGAGTTAAAGTATTTGAGGTAGTTGCATGTATTCATTAACGAAACAGTTCAATGCATGTTTGATATATTTCTATATGTTTGTATGAATGTGCAACTGCCTGAATGTTTTATATTGTACTTTGACTTTAAAGTTAGATGGATCAAATTATCATTGGGTCCACAATAGACTTATCTAGTCCCAAAACGTTCTTGCCGCTCGTTTGGATGCCTGCCATAAATCATCAACCTAACGATAAGTCTGGGTTCTCCACTATATATACTTGTGTGTTTTGTGTGTTCATGTATATGTGTGTGTGTATGTTTGTCTGTGTCTGCGTGTATGTTTCTTAAAAGTATCTTATGTGAGTATATTCGAGTGTTTTTGTGTGTGTGTGTGTGTGTTTTGCTATACTTGCGAGGACTTGAGTTGGGTTGCACACCAACATCTCGAGGACTGTACTACATTTCGAGGACTTACACACTAGTCCTCGAAATGATATATCGGAAAACGGTTGAGAATGATCATATGAGATGAACCATGTGTTTTTGTAAAAGTCCTCACGAAGTCGGTAATGCTTGACATAGAGTTACACTCGTGTGTATAGGTCACACAATTTGCGCCCTTCCTTTACGCGCTTTAGAGGCTTGACTAGTGTGCAAACTATTAGCCAATCAGAAGGCGTGTGATCTCAGACTGTCATCCAATCAGAACATCGCTACATTGCAGTGTTACTGTACATTTTATACAGATAAATGTGACTTTTAAAACTAATTACTAGTTTTAAAAAATAATTTTATAATAATTGCAAACTGGCGATGCCTGAACAGAGTGCGGTATTTTTAGCCCGGGGCTTCCATTTGTGCGATGTCTTGGCGCGTTTTTTAATTTTTTTCATATTGCGTACATCGATTCCATTCCTGCAAGGATTAGCCTATAATACACTACAGTAAATTATTGGAAGATGGCAGGACATGCTGAATCAAACTGGTAAGTAATAAAACAATTCTTTTTCAAGTTGTTAACTGTATTCCTCCAAAATAGCTACTAGTTTTTTTTATAGCTACGAATACGATGTCGTAGCCTCAACTTGATGTGTTGTGGTTGAGTGTCCACAACGTAGTAGTAAGGGTACAACTAGTTTTTAGATTATTATAATTATTATTTGTGACAACTTGGTTTTATCCTATTTCCAACAATAAATTTATATTGATGTCAGTACAGCTTGCGTATATTTTCGGAATTCCACGCTATTAAGTGATGGGTGGTGCAGAGAGAACGAGAGACAGAGGGGGTGGGGGTGGGTGGCCATCTCGCCATCGTTGTAGTCATTCAGGATGACACCACCTAAGAGTGGGCGTGAGTTAATGTCACAGGCACTTGATTCTGGGTAAATTAATGTATACACTCACCATATAAAGTGTATACATTAATTTACCCAGAATCAAGTGTCTGTGGTTAATGTATATGACCCTGGAGAGAGAGAGAGAGAGAGAGAGAGAGAGAGAGAGAGAGAGAGAGAGAGAGAGAGAGAGAGAGATGTATCTGCATCATTATCAGATGAGTATACACATTTTCTAGTTCTAATGAACACCATTTAATAGATATGCCAAATCAAATTGTAGATAATACTTAAAGAATGTCTCGAAAACAACTATACACTCCTGTACTTTTTTCATTTACAATATGTTGATAAACACATTTCGCAACGGTGCATAGAAATACCAGAACGCAATAGAAACACCGAAATGCAATATTGTGTATACCATTGCTGAATATTGTGAAATTTGCGACATTTTTTAAAGAAAATAACATTTACTATTAATAGTGTCTAATACGATTGTGACATAATTTTAATGCTTGATCTATTACTAATAAATGTATATTAGTAATGATTTATTAATAATTGTTCTCTTCACTCATAACATTTTATATATCATCGTTTACACTTTTTTTTCAAATTCATGTATCTTATCATGAACTATTATTTTGAGTAACATCTACATGGATAATTTATGCATGTTTAAAATTATTATTTGTACCGAAACGTATTCACATGTCATCTAAAGAAGATATTGAAAATAAATACCTTTGATTATATACTTATATGATGAACTCTTGGCCATATTGTTTCAGCTTAAATAATTGGTGTCTAAGCCATTACACATGTTTAAATGTTTTTGGCACAGAGAAAATGTGTTCTGATGAATGCGTATTATTCATAGATCTCGAATTAGGGGCCATCCATTTAGTATGTATGCAAGGATCTGGTGAATCTTTGCATTTAGACCATTACGTGTGTAATTTATGATAGTTACACTCTAACTAGACAGCTGTTTTGCATGCTGCGTTGCACAAATCTCACACATCATGGAACATAATATAATAAGACAAATGTAATAATTAATAACCACAGCATAATAACCCACTTTAGAAACCGATATTAAATCAATAGTAATATGTTTTTATTGTTAATATCTAAAGCATTAAACTTGTGTATAAATTGCTATACAGGCTGTTAATATTAGATTTTGTTACTGTACGAACTGTCCCCAAAATGCGTTTTCCAGCTTCTTTTTAGTTTGATGTTGCATCACTTACAGAAAGAAACTACATATTAATTTATTACATAACTAATATTATGTCACAAATATGAATTATACTTTCACCACCAATATACAATATGGTATATAAGATATTACCGCTGTGCGTTCTGGTGTTTCTAAGCACCCATTTTGCAACAAGTTAATTATTTAAATTCTTAGCAAACGTACGCACAGATGTCGAGACCTTTTTGGTCTTCTTTTGAACAGTCCAGGTATGAACAATTCAATTCTCAATTACAACCAGTTGTTTTTTTAAAACAAACAACCCCAAAATAGCCCCAATAAACAACCTCAATTTACACTTAATGCAACCACCTGTTCAGTCCTTGAAAAGTAGTGACTCACAAGATTGAATATACATGTACACAATTATAAACCTTCTCCCTATTCTGACTGCATTTTTACTGTATGCGACTTCTTAATTATGTTTTTTTCCAACTGGAGCATTTTTTTTTCTTCTCATACATGACAAGATAAAATTAGTTTAGATCATATAACCCGTTGGAATTTAAATGGTATCTAATATTATAGAATTAGATTGAGACATTGTTTTACATAATAACGATAGTAACCATTGTACACAGTTATAAAATTAGCATTAGAAAACAACATCAATTTAGCATGGGAAAGGTGCATTTCTAACATTCAAAGCTATTCAATTTGATGTGTTGTAGTTTACAGCTCAAATTTAGTTTCCGTCATTAGCAGCAGAATTTGGGAATTGTTTCTGACTAATCTGAACTTATTGTTGAAATTAATATTAATGTGGAAAATTGTCAAATCTTAAATGTTCACCAAAATTTAAGCGATTATGTGTGGTTTTATCCACATGTCTTAATAATTAGTGGTTCTTATAAGGAAAATATAAAAACAATTTTTTATAATTATTAATAAAACACGAAAAAATACTTAGGGGTCATGGAAATGCATCAACAACCTAATCATAATATTGAACTAAGACATTTAAGTACATGTATTTCAATACAGCTTCCTGTTTGTGACTATTTGGGCATTTGGCTATTGAGACCGAGAAATGAATATAAAACATGAAAATCAGATTCTTTCAATAGTATATAGCCGATTTGTCTATTTTTTTTATTTCTATTTTTTGATATACTTCTTTGCAGCTACAAAGGATTCAGTGGAAAATATCTCTCATTCGATCAATCAGCATTATGGTTGGTGTCAAGTTGGCAGTTGTCTAACATGGCTTTACAGAATTAAAAGACAGATTAGTACTAGTAATACTACATGTCTCTACATGTATCTCCGATTGGTTTAGTGCTTGCTAATGCTTATTACAGAATCCTGTTCTTAACGGACTGTACAGTTATTTAAAATAATTATTAAGCATTTCATTAGAGCTGCACCGATTAATCACCCGTACTCATAATCGGCCCAATTATTAGAACAATCGGTATAATCGGTATCGGCAGAAATAATCGGTGCCGATGCAAATAAATTTTGTAAATAAAATTTCAATTATAACATTCATCTTGACATGGCTTGAATTTTAAAACAGAATTAAATAGTGGAAACTAAAGTAGAAACATTTTATTTGGGGATTAATTGAAAGACAATATATTCTTAAAAGTAACTACTGTTTTATCACACTTACTGTAAACTACGGCTGATTTTTGCTGAGAACTCCCAATTATTACATTATGTCCTCGATTTTCATTTTCTTCCAAACAAGAAATGTCCTACATGTTTTGTTGCATCACCTGTGAATTATTGTTGTGACGAAATAATTACTTTTCTATAAAAAATTCGCATCTTCACGAAATAAGAATGTCACACTACGAATGCTTAACTACAATGCCATTCCCACGAAAGAAACTTACACGAGTTAACTTCTTGCATTTTTAGACTGTATATACCAATGTTAATTACCAGCGTTAAATGTTGTTGTAGCTGTTGTTGTAGAGTTTGACGCCATTTGTCAGCACACGATAGGCTATACATGGCGGCCAGTATTATTGGTGGAGGAAGAACCCGGGAACGTATAAATGAATCTTGTCCCCGGGCTCCAAACACTCTAGCTACGCCTCTGCATCAATGTACTGGTATAGTTAGCGTTCAAAATTCCTCTTGTCATAAGCCAGTTTCAGGCATTTTAATGATTTACTGGCCTGTACTGCTATCGCAAAACTATAGAGAAATTCACCGACTATCATCAAAGGAGACACCGAAACATCAAGCTTTTCATTGTATGGAAAGTTGTGATATTTGTTCAGCCAAAAGACAAAGCTAAAATTGATTGAACTTGATCTTAGTCGATCTATATGAGATTTTCAGCTTTTATTATTACCTCTCTTCGTGAGCATGTAAATTATGATGGTTATGTGCCTTGTACAATCAAACGTGGGTATCTTTTTAAACATATTGCCTCAATTTGTAGGATCGCTTTTATCATTGAAAATGAGTAACTCATGAAACATTCATTGTAAATGAAACAGCCATTAAGGGCTATCTGAAATGTTATCTAGAAGAATGCAATTTGGTCGAAACGATGAATAAAGCAAAATCTGCATCCAATATGTTTGGGAATAAATATGGATTTAATTAAGTGATGCTATACATGCTTTGCACTGTGTAAGTAATGTACATTATAGTACATGTCTCCCCTGCCCACGAATTATGAAGTCTGTATTTACCTTTATTTAATTCCATGTTGGAGAAATCAGAAAATATGCACATGCAAAATAATAACAAAATCAATCATAGTAGTTTAATAATTGTCGGGTCGCCGAAAGTTACTTTTTTAACATGCCTATGTCTTAAGACACAGATAAAATCATTGTTTCATGTTCCAAGATTTACAGCTGTTACAGTAGTAAACAAAAAAACCTAAAAACGGTAAAGTTTAGACATTGGCCCATGGAAAAGCCAACAACCAGGCAATTTTTTTCTTCCTAATTAATCTTATACGCGAGTATTAATACTGTGATAATCTCATCAGTATCGGCAATTTTAATAATCGGCCATACGCGGTATCAGCATAATTGGCAAAAAGTGACATCGGTACAGCTCTACATTTCATCTGACAGATTGACTTTGTTAGTGGCCATGATTTGCCTTTATTAACTGAGACATGAACAACATTCTCTATATTGCAGGACATGGTGTATTAGCTGGAAACAGCGTGAAGAAAAATTATTACATTTTACAATATCAGGGAGAACTGATATTATACAAAGAAGGTAGCCAGAGGGAAAAGTAATACAGGGAAAAACTAGCTGTATGTTTCCTGTTTTTTTTTAAGATACGGTATGTGTACTTTATGGTGCATTATGTAATCAAAATGGCAAGTACACCACTCAGTCGAAAACTTGCAAACACTCTTATAACGCGGTGTACAGCATGGAGCCTGATGTTTTTCAAAGAAAATATATTTTAAATACCTTTTAAATATGCTGAACATAAGGACAAAGTCTAGACGAGATACAGATTGATAATGATGGTAGGTCAATGTGAATTTTTATCAAGTGTAAATAGTTGTATATTACATTAATTCAGTGACCAAAACTTTGCAAAATACGTAAAGAAATTCTTTGATTCTTCTGAACATAACTTAGCAGGGATATTTCTGTCACATGATATTGCAGGTAATTCGTATGAAGGACTTTGGTAGTTTTTGAGCTTTTTATAAAGCTTCTAATTTCTGATGCATAGAAAAATTGCGAATGGGTTGTTGAAAGAACCAAAGACTGATTATCATGACTCCTCTCAACATAGGACTTGACAAATTGTCCTCAAAATAAAGAAACTACGTAAAGCACAAAATTTACGTATAGATGACATTCAACGTGAAAAATTTTCAGATAACTGGTTTAAATATAATCTCTTTGATTTTACTGACCTGTTGTAGCTTAAGAATCGTTCATTTTCGGTTTCTTTTGCAATCCAGTATTTGTCATTATCATTACAAACATCATCATTATCCAAAGTCTGTCCTATTATTCTGCAGTGCTGCTTGTCAATTGATTTGTCCTTTTGTTGATATTTAACCCAGATATGTATCATAGCTAGACAGTATGTCATGTGAAGCAAACATTTTCTGTGTATTTTGTTCTATGTATTTGATATGTAGCTTTTGTAACTTCAGGAAATATGATGAAAGCATTCGCAAATAAAAATGATAGCTGGACATTGTAACATATTTGATAGTCAGGTTCCAGTTTTAAATTTCAGAAGATAGTTTGGTTACCTTGTTATATTTTTTTTATTAATGAAAACAATTGGCAAGTATCCAGTTCATACATTTTATGCAATATAAAATAAATTTGAACATTATCTTTACAGATATTATTGAAGACCTTCAATATGGTTGTTCAGTGGAGGAAGAAGAATAAAAGACATAATTTTATGAAGGTAATGTATTACAGTTGATGCTTTTGGAGATTAGCACCGGAAATAAGTTGATGTGCAATGCTTACCAAAATAAAAGATGCTGATATGATCCTGACAAACCACTAAGACTATGAATTCACTATCTTTATGGTTATCACACACAATGACTTTCCAGATCCTATGATTATTCATACCGAGAAACAATAGATGCTTGCATATTAAGTATATGCACTTATGTAATATCTATTGAACTATTAGTGTCACATGTTATGTAAGTGTATCATACTGCAATGTTTGGACCCGTTGCTGTATGCTTATAACTATATTTCAGAGCATAAGAGCACTGATAGAAATATATTTTTACAAAACCACAAGATTTTTACATTATAATAAAAGAAATTACTGTCAGTTACTAACATCTGTACTATAAAGATTGTTTAATAAAATCAGTGATCCCAAACAATTTAACTTTATTTTATGTCATAACTCATTGTTTCAGGAAATGTAATTAATATATTGTGAGTGGCACAGTAATCCTTTTGTGATTTGATGTGTACCTAGAGAATGTTAACAACTGAACTTGTTTCTTTCTTTCACTGGCTAAATTTCATTTACTATATGGCCGTAATGCTGAGGTTAAATTTTTTACCTAATGTTTACTGTGTTTGTAATTGATATTCACTTGTAGCTGTTGCTGTTAAAGCAAACTAAATGGTAAGGTAAACTAATATATTTGTTAGCGTGAACCCAAGATCCTAATTTCAATGTGTCCTTTTGGCAGTATTGGTTTCTTCACATTTCTTAAATGGTAAACAGTTGAATAATTTGTAGTTAAAATAGTATCAATGTTTGGTGAATCTATCATCCAAAATGAAGAGGGATTTTTTGTTTTGTAGGTAAAAGCTGCAAATCGGTTGTTAAGGCAGAGAAGAAGAAAACAGCAAGAGTACCATGGCTAAAGAAGGATAAGGCAGCTGTAGAAAGACAACCTGGACAATTAATCAGAACCGCTTCATTACTAGGAATAACAGCATGCGAAAAGGCAAAGAGAAAGATGCCTATTCTGGCAAGTCGTCCATGGACCCAGATCAAATATTTTATAAAATATTTAAAATATGAACCTTCTATGTTAAAGCTAAAGAACTAAAACAGTTGCCTAAGAATTTCACAGAGATAATAAATATTTGCTGGCATACAAGTCCATAATGTTGGATCATAAAGTCTGGGCTTTGTCTTATACTCTTCATCAAGCTGTATATGGAATTTGCCATTCAAATAATTTTTTCATTCAGTTTTCATTCAAAAAGTTCGAACCCGATATTAGAAGGCTGTCTAAATATATACATGCATTTCAGTATTAAATTATGTTGCATCTTATGTAATTGTGCGAAAGTAGCATGTACTAGTAATTTGATTACATATAATAGATAAGTTAGAAAATGAATATCCATGACAAAGACAGGTCTTCAATCCATTTTTATGTTTGTACCTTGTGATATAATATGGCCTGATATGAGAGGTTTCCGGAGAATTGTAGCCTGCATTAAAGTTAGATGACAATAGTGATCATACTCCTTGTACAAAAGCAATGCACCATTATCAATTGATATCACTATCAACAATTCCTTCTAGTCTAAATTATGGTATCCATTGTCTCAAAAACAAAATCGTTTGCAGTGTTAATTATATGCTCATTAAATATAGTAATGATTTAGTCCGGCAACTCTTGTCAAAACCGGTGTGAGCTTAATGTTTGGCAGACCAGATCAAATTGGAAAATTAGGCTACCAATAGCTGCCAACCATTTTTCAGTGATTCACAAATTCACGCCTTTATGCAAAAAATTAATTAATTCCCCAATTTTCAATTATTTAAAGTATTTTTTAAATTAACTGATTTCTCACTAAACGCTAGTTATGATATCAGTAACATTGTTTTGTATCTTATATGTTTTCAGCATGTTTTTTATGTTTTCCTATTTCATTGTTTTCCTGTAGTGTAGTAAAATCATTATAGATGGTGTAAGGTGCTTAGAGCTTCGAAACATTAGGGAATTTTGGCTCTATACAAAGTCCTCATTACTATTATTATTTGTTATATCGGCAGTTGCTGAATAGGTTTGGTACAACTTGTCATGGTACAAGTGAACTATAGCTGATAGGTACTGTTTTTATCCCGGTAGCAAACATTTTAAGGTATTTTAATATATATATATATATATATATATACAGTAGTCCCACTCTTGAACGGCCCTCCCTGACCAGTAGCCACCCGCTTCTTACGGGCAGAATCCCATGGCACCAATGAGTTTGTATTCAAAAGCAACCCTCAAGAACAGCCGATTCTCTAACGCAGCCAGCATTTTAGTACAAAATATGTAAAATGTCCCGCACATGAGCGGCCACTTCTGTTTCTTCAAATGTAACCAGAACCCATTATTAATTCAAATCTTGATGTAAGGTAAGCAGTTGATTATCTCTATCATCGATACATGTCTCCCTGTGTCAAGTTTCCGTTAGAAGTGTTGACTAAAGATTAATAGTACATGTTCATTATCAATAAAAGGCTTTGTTTACACAGAATTAGCTCATTAATGTTTTGATAGAGTTTGGGGCTTAACACATATGTTGAGTTCTTCTCTGATAATTATAACTAGTTTTAATTGTTAAGATCATAACAGGGTCAGCATAGGCTATAAATAGATTTTGTGCATTGGCACACACATAGAACTTTGAAGAAAACAGAGTACAATACAGAGACCGAAAAATCACATGACAATACAATTATGGCTTCCTTTATGAAAACTGCATTTCTTCCACTTGACACAAGTTTTGTCTGCATAATTAAATCACATACAGTTAGCAACACCAGAATAAATCATCATCAAATATTAACAAGTCATCATGTTAACAGAGATGTATGTACAAAGATGTAAATGACGTTTTTGAATGTATTTTCATTGCGCATGACACCAATACCCGTTCGCATATCACACTTACGTCAAGATATAGAACTATTAACATATATTCAGTTGAAATAAGTTTGTTAATATTACAAGAAGAACATTGAATGATTAATGTTACATTTAAACTAAGATATTAAATGCTTTCAAGTATATAGCTTTCAAACTATGTACATTACATATACTTCTCATAGAAATTTATTTCCCCCCCCCCCTGGAAAGGCCACCCGTCTTATAAGGCCACTTTCAAGGTACAGAATGGATGGCTGTATAAGAGGGGGACTACTGTATATAAAAGATTAGTTTTACAAATGCTTTAGGTGGCCCCAAGTGGTCTAAAGCACTCTCCATTATTGTGGGATTGTTATCTGAATTAAAGATTTACTTGCCTCCAACATTGAAGAGCTTGACAACATGTCAATCTATGAACCTCCGAAACTAACGATTTCACAACGGACGTGCTCCGTACGGCATGAGCAATATTACTTTGTTTGGTTAGGATTTTTAATGTAGCTTTAAAAGAAATTCAATCATTTTGCTATGATGTCTGCAGTGAGACAGTTTATAGTGATGTCACTGGGGCATCATGCCACAGACATGTCATGCTTCACAGTCACATTATCCTGACATCAGGCCAACCAGTCCTAACACTAACCTCTTAATGCTGAGCTTCAAGCGAGGGAGCTGTTAGTACCATTTGTATAAGTCTTTTTTTATGACTCTGCTGGGGATCGAACCCACTACCTCTCACTTCCGCGGCGGACATTCTAGCCACAAGTTAAAACTAGATTATGTTACTGATGATGGAAATGGAATATTTTTGTTTAACTCGTGATATGGGAATGAAAACTGGTAGTATTATTGAATACAACAGCCATTTGACACGCTTACATACGGACCTGGTAAATAATACAATACCAGTGACTGAAAAGCAGTCAGTAACAATTCGTAAAGAAGAGAATGTGATTAGCAGTTATGATGACAAAAGGTTAAAATTAGTGCGAGATTATAATTGGTCTATTCTTATCTCGACAAAAGGACAAACAGTGAGAGATTGTAATTGGTCTACAGTTAAAACAGCTGATGATTAAAAAAACAGAACTAATTTACTTTATTCCCGAAGCAGATAAACAAGTGTCTATGGTTATGTATATGGTTGCGTGATCTGACTGAATTTACTTCTGAAAATAGTTTTTTTCTTACCCATATTATTATTTTGTGTTCATTCCTTTTGTTGCCAAATGTTAACATGAGTTTTGAATCGCATACAACAAGTTAATTACGGCCAAAAATGATCAGAATGACATCATCAGTTAATTAAGGAACAAGTTGCCCAGTTTATATTAAACGCCATTTTTTTACGCTTTCAGAAATAAACAATCAGTGATGCTTGTGCTTTTAATCTAACTCGAACAAATAATGTCAGTGTTTAGATCTCTTGGTTTACATTGTCAACTGGTGCTTATGTGTCACCAACTGGTGCTTATGTGTCACCTTTACCCATCCATTTCATCCTATAAGACATTTTACCAAATTTATTATGTTTAGACCAAGGGTTTTCTGATGCCATGCAAAAAGATGTATTTGCTTGTTGCAGGTGTCACACCTTCTCGTTGAAAAATCGTTTTAACCTTTCGCCAAAAAGTAAATTTTGTTATGTTATTAAAAATTGGTATTTAAAAGTATTTTATAAATCTGTTAAATGTTCAGTTAAATGATTTTTGTTTGTTTGTATTTTAACAGTCCGTAAAATGTATCACAATTAGCTTTTCTTAGTTTATAGTTTGGTTAAATAGATATGTTGTACCTTCCTCACTTTAAATAATATGCGATATCAGGTTGTTTAATAAATATACTTGCTTACTTTAAATAGTTAGCGATTGCAGACTGTTCAACAAATCCCACTGCATACTTTTGCTACTTTGTGATAACAGGTTGTTGAATAAATATTGTTGCTTACTTTCAATACTTTGCGATTACATATTGTTTATTAAATACCATAGAATACTTACTTTTCATCTTTGTTTTGTCCTAAAGGCATATAGCTTACTTCTAAAACCACGGTATTTTTGTATTCAGCTAATTACCCGATCCGAGTTTTTTTTTTTAATTCCGACAGTGGCTAACGTATGGACTTGGTTTTGTTTATGTTTTTGTGGTTTTTTAAGGGACTCGATAGTTAGGTGCTGAAGGCTTGGTACATTTTATCTTCTAATAATTTCATTTTGATTTGTGACAAGTCAACCGATTTAGGGAAGTGTTATTTTCTTCTTCTTCATCATCTTCTTCTTCTTCTAGTGGAATGGATACTCTCTAAAATAGTAGTGCAGATGTGTCAGTGTCTGTTTGGGTTCGAGTCTCAGATTGGGCCAATGAGGGTATGTGAGAAAGCTTGCCAGTAACTTCTCGTGGGTCAGTGTTTCTTTCCAGGGATTTTCCCGGGTTTTTCCTCCACCATTAATAATGACTGCCATGTATAGCATATCGTGTGCTAAAAATAGTATTATACCCTTCAACAACAACAAATGCTTTTAAGAGAAACTGGTGCCCAACCAAAATGTTTTTCCTCACATGCACCTGCAACTAATCTTGAAATTGTCTCACCATTTTCTCTGACCCTTGTTACCCCACTTTTACTTTGGAAATTTGTTTGTTGTCCATGGCACATGAATATATGGCCTAATTGACATGTAGGTGGCGAGATTTGTGTAGTCATGTCATTGGGACAAAAATGGCCAGATCAAGGTCAAATGTCAGCAAGAACGCATTTTCATCTCACCTGTCAGCAGATTAAAGAAAATAAATAATTTTCCTATCGATTTCAAGGAAAGGTCTTTAAAGTTTGCTATGCCAGCTAGTAAGAGGCTACCCCATTTTGACACCAAATGGTGTCGGCAATTTCCAACTTTTTCGATAGGGAATGGACTTTGTCCCTGAACCCCCCCCCCCATAAAACTCCATGTATAAAAAAATGGTGTGGCAAGGAACAGGAAACTCTGAATAGTGAAAGGAAATATATTACGCATACAGTGAAGTTTAGTTCAGAATATACCAAACACTTGCCATGCATTCATTTGTATCGACAAATATTCGCAGACTCTCGGATCGCTTCATGAATTCATGTCAAAATTCACTAAATTTTATCACCATTTTCACAAAATTGTGAGTCTGGAGGGTTGGCAGCTATGCATACAGTGTAATATTCCTGAAAACAGAAGTTGCTATTCTACATTTCACGCAGCATCACAAATTTTATCCTATCTATAACTCTGTACATTTTCGGGTCATTTGTGGCTAAAACTATCCTATTTGTTTTAGATATTTGGTGTGAAACAAATTACCGGTATGTTTGTTTTAGCTACATTTAACTATGCTGACTGGTAAATTTGTGGAGTTACAGCTAGGATAAAATTCATGTGTGTATCAAACAGTAGTGAAACAAAGTTGATAAATTGCTCTGGACTTGTCTTCTACTCGGCATCTACTTGTTTATGAATCAAGGACAGAAACTGGCTAAGCTGACTTAAGCTTCACAGTGACTTATAGGCCAACAAATATGATAGATTCTCCAGTTGTGTTTATGATGTGTTCTTAGATTTCAGTTTGGTCATTTGATTAATTTGCATCCAGGCCATGAAAGTTTAAATTAATGTTCAGCTATATAGTTTTGTTATTTGCTTTATCTAAATATATTTCTTAAGCAAATATATTTTTGAGGCAGTGAAGTTCTTTTGATTTTTGTCACTCATTAAAAAACATTGAAATATTGCCATGTTTTAAAAATATAACTTTGAATATTGCCCAGAAAATAGTGTAGTCTCTGACATCATGATTACTTCAGTATAATACTTATTGATTGTGGTTTCTTAACATGATGTTTAAATTGTGATGTTTTTAAAATAATAAAAAATATTACAATTATGTCCTTCCTGTATATATTTTTCATATTAGTTTGGATTTTAATTTCTTTTCTCATAGTACATTGATACATGTTTACTTTGGTAAGAAATAAAATGCAGTTTTGAAATGGGATATTGCATCTTGTAAATGCATGTACAGTAAAATATCTTTTCTCCAATTTAAGTTTGTCTGAATTTTCTGAATGCAAAACTTTACATTTTTCAGATGAATTGGTTTAGGTAACAGTTGTATTTGTCATAAGTTTAAAATGTCAACCAATGAGATTACGCCACATCTACATATTTTACTTGCATTTTAAAACCAGTTTTGAATGTGTACAAAGGTCTGCTAGCCATTTCTCATTTATTAATATTCTGCAGTTTGGACTCAAGGGGACAATCTAACTGGAATTATGGTACAGCGAACTTAAATTGTGTTTGCTTCTTTCATTAAATGAGTAAAGATGAAATTTTTTGAATTACTAAAATGCATTTACACTTTACGAAGGAAATTGTCTTGGTTCCTGATGTTCCTTCCAAAAACAAATTGACAGTGTGACCTTTCATCAAGGTTGGAAGGAATTACCTTATCGTTATATAAAAGAGACTGTCCATGCAGATATTAATGATAAATAAGATGATGTTTTCATTTAACAATGCAGCAGTATTGCATGTCTTCCTGTGATGCCATTTTTTGTCAAGACTCCTCCACCTTACATGGAAGTTCATGTCCTTTCATTTATCTGTCAACACCCTTTAATTACCTTCAATGAAACAGTTGTTTGATTTTATTTCACTTTAATACCATTGTAACCAACATTTTGAATGTTTGTGACTGGACTTAATATGTAGGCTGTGACCAGCTTCATGTATTTATTCAATAATGACATACATAATGACTGAAATGACTTTATTTGGGTTGCATCTTTTATATTAAACATTTTTGTCGAGATGAATATAGACTTTATGCAATGAAATATGTCATATATTTGTACATGCTTCGTTCAATTAAATTATAATGCAATTTAACCATTTAATGTTTTTTCTTTTTCTTCTCAACTTCCTACTGTTTTTTATTTTTAGTTTGTTGGTTTCAAACAGTTTTAGATAGGTGGCCATAGCAGCTCAGTAGGCGGATACTGCATTTTGTAATCCAATGGTCATGAGTTCAGTACACTGGAGAGAAAAAGCAAAGCCTGATCTTACATCCTAAAAAAGAACACTGTGACCAGAATTGTGCTCAGAAACAGGCAATGCACCTGATAATAAAAGACTGAAAAGCTCCTGTGTCCCTTAATATTTTGATCGGGATAGGTTTGGGAGAATTGCTCACAGGTGATAAAGAGCCTTTCAACATAAATGGCTTATAATTATCAATCATAAAATCAGACTGATATGTTTGATCCAACAAATTGATTGCTTTCAGTACAGGTCTGTGACATTGGCCTCTTAATATAGGAGCCTTTGACTAGTCTGTTTCAATTATGTTGCTTATTTTTCAATCTTTAGCAGTCAGAAATAGCATGCACTTTCTTGTTGTAATATAGATTTATCCAGTTTCCATTTTTAAATTTTTTAATGTGTTAGTTTACATAAGGTACCAACTCTTCACTCCTCAAGATATGTACCCGAAGCACATCATTATTAACACTTTGTTACAATGGCAATGAAGTGTAGATTGTATTAGTTTTGCCAATAAGTACACTTTGTACAAATATATTTCAATGCTGTCTTGGCCATATTGATCTACTTCCTCTTCTCTAATAATGTATACTAACCTATTAGTTATGATAGCATCAAAACACAATCATGTATGTAAAGGAAGAGTTGGGTTTTTTTTCACTTTCCAGTTCTAAATATTTAATCTAAATTGCATTTCTCCATTTGACTTTTCTCTCTGTATTTTATCTCTTCTTTTTTATTTCCATTTGCCTTATAGACCACTCCGGTGGTTTAGTTGCAAGAGTGTCAGTCCTAGATTGGGGTGGGGGGTGCTGGTTTTAACCCAGGTCGAGTAATATACCAAAGGCATAAAAATGGCAGCTTTTGCGATAGATGCTCAGCAGTACGAGTTTAATGTTGGCACTTCTTATCCTGGTATTAGGATAATGTGTCTTGGTAGGACAGCAGCATGATACACAAGTGCTAGACATCACTATATGCTGCCACGCTGCAGACCTTATAGTGATATGACTGAAAAATTGGTAAAGCTATGGTAAATATCCAAATCGCACACATGCACATAACTCAATTTGCATATCTTCTTGCTCTCCTCTTTCTGCAACACTCTCTTTATGAAATTGCACTTGACTTTCTCTTCAAATGATATCCATTAGTGAAGCAAGCCAAATTCAAATACTGAACTAGATATGTAAATAGCTTAGAATTTACTAATGTGCCAACATTCTTCATGTCTCGGGGGGGGGGGGAGGTATATAATCCAAACGTCTTAAATCAGTTCAGTACCATTCCAAAATAGTCATTTAGTCTAATATGTAATAATAAGAACCTTGAAATTCCAGTTTATAATTTAAAGAAATTAGTTTCGTAAATATTAACAAATTAACCTCTAGTGACGACTTTACGGGGCAGAAGGTAGTAGCCTACTTCCAATGTTTGAAGTGTCATGGTCATGCATGATACACTAAAGTGGGTGGTATTATAGAAAGGTAGACAGATGTAGCTCTACAATGATAGTAAAAAATCTGGACCTTTTAATTGCACTACAAAATACAGAGAGAAAAAAAAACTAAGTTTTGGACCCGGTTTTTTTTTTTTCTCGCCCAAAATTTGCCCATGGTCGGATTCCGAATTTGTCTCCATGCTTTAGACTTTATGGCCACAGATCTACGGCAGACAAATCTGAAGCGCACACAGACCGGTAAACCTGTGCAAAAAGTAGGATAAGGTGGACATTTTGAATAAAGAGTCTTTTCCATACGAAAATTATGGGTCTGTTAAGCAAAAGAAAATAATCCATTTTTATCACCTTCTGCCTATGCGCCAGCAAACTAACCAAAGAAAAACATTTTCTTTAGCACAACTAGCCATTTGTCTTATGGAATATTGTTTGGAAGTCGATATATTAGGATGTATTCAGAAAAAGTCCCCAAAATGTGTTTCCAACTCGCATTGCATGCGAAAACAGCAAAACCTCCAGAGGTTAATATGTTAACTAAAATGCAACCCAAATTGAGTCCTCAAAAACTCATGCTATTAAGACATGCAATAAGGAAGTTATATTTCTTTTTCTTTAAATGCCTAATCAATCAACCTAAACACTTGCAACTTAATCAATGTTTATTATCTATTGTATGATTGTTTACCTGCAAATTACAGAAAGCTGATAACTCTTTATTGTTTGAAAAAGAAGTAAATTAAAATATGTGTACTTAACTCCTCCGAATTTAACTCGTCAGAGAGAGTTTAAATGCATATCGCATACTTCATGGTGACTAGATGATTATTTTTAAGCAAATGAATAAGCCAGTGTTCTGAAAACAATTAGTATTTAGAACAAAATATTTTTCCTAAAGTCTAGCTTTCATTACTGCACATGTTGATATAGTAACATATCATGGCGTATATAAGTGAATTTAATAACGGTTCCAAAAGCACGTTAAATGAAGCCGTTAGAAGACACAATATTTAATGTTTCAGTTCAATGTACTTTAACACTCTTTCTATCTGTAATCTCTCGTTTCTAAATATTTAAAAACCATACCATATTTATGTATGTATATACAGATGCATATATACGCATTCTAACCCTTCCTTTCCTTCTCACATACATATTTTATCTTCATTTATTATTTACACTTATTGATAACTTTAATTATGGGCGTATGATTTTAGGCATAAACAAATAAAAAATGAAGAAAAAATAACTAAAATTAATGGAACGCAATTTCTTTAACTTCCCGTTATATGATGCATAATATTTAAACTTTTGTAGTGATATATTATCATATGATTCAAGCGCAGATTTCCCAAAGGCAACTTCAGTTCCAGTGAATTTGCATTGGGCAAACTGCCTTATGGCATTTTAGTTGCTTTGGTGTCAAATTACATTTTTAGAAATCACATTTTTTATTTTAATAGATGAAATGACAATTTTGATATAATTGCTATTCTGGATGGTAGTTTTCATTGTGTCAATAAAAGAGGTTACAAAGTTGCAAAACGGTGCCTGAAATTTAGGTTTATGCAAAGGAACTTAAAACTTATATTTTAATAAGATTTGAACATTTAAGCTCGTGTATCTATTTATCTATCTGTAGTTTTAATTGCAGATAAATTTGTTCCTAAACTTTTAAATATCTTCTCATGTTTTTCCAGGACAGGTGTAATAAGAAGTGAAAAAAAATTCAGGTCCTCAGGTTGATGGTAGTCTTTGATTGTGTGTAAATTAGTCCTCACAATGACGTCCTCACAATGATGGCAAAGTCTGAGTAGTCCTCATAATGCATAAAGAAGTATATGGCAAAAATGAAGTGATACAGATATTGCCTGTCTTAAAGTTAAGCTTACTTTCAAATTTCTAACATATACTTTCATTCCTTCTTATGGTCCTCGAAATGTAGTAATATGTCAAGGTCCTCACAAGTATATGAATACACGCATGTGTGTGTGTGTGTGTGTGTGTGTGTGTGTGTTTGCGTGTAATTACTGTGTCTGTAAGTAGGTAAGTATATATTCCACGAGATGTAAATCTTAAAAAGAAACAAGGCTAGCTGGTAGAGTTTAAGCATATATATATATATATATATATATATATATATATATATATATATATATATATATATATCGATGGTAGTAAATATGTGCAGGTAGGGCTCAAATACGAAAGTCATACTCACACCTTTGTAGAAAATACGTTAATAGATGAACTTATTGAACTGCACAATCGTCGAATTATCTGAGCAGTTTACAATGGAACAGGCTTATATGTATAAGGCAGTGATCCGAACTATACACTCTCTCATGTCAAATATAAAAAGAACATATTTGAAACACATCTGAGAAAATCGCAGCAAACAAAAACCACTCAAAACCAACATATTTTGAGTCCACGAGTGTTGCGTTTTGATGGATACTATTCGGTATGTTTGAGATGAAAGCAAACGTTGTATTAGATAAAGAACAATTTCTAGTGCCATAATTAATTTCTGTTGTATTAGATCACATTGTCTGGGGTTGGTGGGAAAGAAGATAAAATATGTCTTTGATAAGCTCGTATATATGCAACAAATGATAAGAAATGTATCCTATATGGTAATTTTGTCTTCTTCTTCATAATTTCCTGTAAGCTAATTTTTTTCATCTAACTACATCATGATTACTTTCAATATACATTCAGTTGGGTGCCTTCGTTTAAACTTATGTGAGAATCTATCGCTCTTTGAGTGAATGTTTAAGTATGAAGTTGAATGTTTCCGCTCTACAATTAAATTTAACAAAACACTATTAACAAAATAAGTGATATAAACCCTTAACATTAAACAAATACGAGTTTGGTTCATGAAGATATTCGAAGCGATTGGAGATGTATTGACTGCAATGAGTCTGATTGTTGGAAGTACAATCACATGTCTTTTTTAACATTTATGGTGCAAAGGCACACAAAGGGTTCGGGAGATTATAATCAAAGCAATTAGTGACCACAAGAGTGACAGACATGCTTACTATAGCATCCCTTTAATGTGATGATTGATATTATTATTTGTTTCTTCAACTCATTCTTTTCTATATACACTAATATTTACAAGTTAAGGCTAGTTTCGATTCCGTCCAGTTATTAACATTTCATGTGCTTTAAAATAAAGTATCGAATATGCGTCAGTATTATAAATGCGTTTGAGAATCTAAATCACAAGGGCTCTTCTGTTTGTTCTGGTAACTGCCAAACAAGCTAATGCAATACGATTCTAGCAGTACAAAATGTACCCAGTACACTGAGGGATCAACATAATTGCTTCAAGAATAGGAATTGTCAATCTGGTCTCTAACTGTTACATTATAAATTTATTTTCTATTAGGTATAAGAATATGAAGCCATAAGATTGTTATAAACTAAAATATGTGTGTAATAATAATAATAATTTTACAACTCAAATCAATTCGGCCCATCCAACCCTCAGAAGGAACACTGAAGGCAAAGACACCTGCATTGAACCTTTACTAGTACAGCGTTTAATTTTGACTAATGTAGTTAAAAGGTTTTCTATATTCTCTATGCAAACGGAGCGCATATTCATGTTTTGGTTTGTTATAATTGTTCACCGAATTTCTGTGGTTACTGGTTTTAGCGACCCTCTGCGGATTCACCAAATGTTTATTCCATGTCCATACACATCTTCACTCGCATGATGTGGGTATTATCAGTTATGTAGAAAAGCTCAATCTTATCAATTGGAGATCTTTTCTGCAAAATTATTATTCGGGGAGTTTTATTTAAATATAGTCAAATGTTTATCTCTTTGAATTGTTAGTTATATCATGTCATATGTGAATATTTATGAGCACGTAAGACATATGTCTCAGGGATAATCATCATAAGGGTAGACTGAAGGGAAAAACCAAGTATAAATATTCATCTAAGCTGTTTCACAAGTCCCTCTTATATTCTGTTTCATCTTCCAGGCAGCCAATATATGACATATTCTCCTTAGCCATCCTGTTGCTACAAGTTTATGTTGTATAACTCAGTACATTGGGTTTCATTCATATGGCATTAATATTGCCTTGAACGTTTATAACATCAACTAAATTAAGACAGGGACAAATTGTAAAACAATCAGCTTGTTACGCTTTTTTTCTTGTTTATCCATACTAGAACATTTAAAACGTCAAGAGAATGCCAGGTCAGTCATCCCAGATTAACGTTGATAAATTCTTGCGAATTCGGGTATTACTTTAATTGGCCGTGTCACAATAATGTATGCATCAGTTTTTCAAAGCAATTAGTGCTTACTTGGTACTTTGATTGATCAAATAACACGCAGTTGCGTGCGTTTGGTGAATTATTATTACTCGTACATACCTATTTGACATTTTAATGCGTTTAATATTCAGGTATGTTAGAGACGGTAACTCCTGGTGATGTTGGTCCAAATACTGGTGTTATTATCGGATCTGTGCTAGCAGCTGTTGGAGTGTCTATTTCTGCAATCGTCATTATTATTGTCATTGTGAAAAAAAGGTGAGAAATACAAAAGGAATTATATGATTATTATTCGTATTCTTATTATATGTAGTATTAGTTGTTGAAGTAGAAATAGTGGTAGGAGTGGTAGTAGCGGCGGTAATAATAACTTGTTTGACAACCGTGCGATCTTATTTCAGACGCTTAATTGTTTGTCCTAAAATTTGCAAGCTGATTTCTGCAACAAGTCTAGACAATCCTACCTTTCTACGCCAGATCTTTGTTCCTTTTCCATCCGATGTTTCACTCGTCAACGTATAACTACTATTACTACTACTACTAAAATAATAATAATAATAACACTAATCAATATAATAATAATAATAACTTTTCTAAATTTAGTATTATTCTAATTATTATTATTATTATTATTATTATTATTATTGTGAAGAAGAAGAAGACAAAAAAGAAGAAGAAAGTAAGAGACAGTGATAAACGTAACTTGCATAATATACAAAGCAACATCAAGCTCGTGTAATCCTTATTTTCCTATCAAAAAAGTTAGTTCCTCACTTCCCTTTCTTCTAACTACTAATAGTATCATTATTACAGTCGTTATTACTATTAATATTATATTATTATTAGCAGTAGTAGCAGTAGCATTAACATTATTAATATTGTCATTGTTTTTAATGTTATTAATATTAGTGGTATTGTCATTATGATTGTAATTACATATTTACAAACTCTCAATATCTGTTTGAAGATTATGCTCTGCACAAACTCCCGATTCTTATTTATACAGCCCTATCATGATATCAAGGATTAATGTACCAAAATGTGTTCAAACAAACTAACTTTATCTAATACAACATACATTCTTTAGCTTCAAAGGCATATGTCTCTCCTTAAGCAAGTTTTTGGTTTTTCTTGACTTGATTTGAATGTTTTGTCTAATTATACTTTTAACTTCAAAACTTCTTGTACTGAGACGCTAATATAAATTGCAGTGATATTACTGTTTTCGTTCTAGTACAACGTTGTAAAGAACATTGTAGTGTTGCTGGAATTTATATTTATATATATATATATATATATATATATATATATATATATGACATTGCATGCAACTTTATACGTAAATTACATTTGATAACGAATGTATGCATTTTCTGTTCTATCCTTTTGTTTGTTTTCGGTTTTTAATAAATTTAATTTCTTTGTTATCTATACGGAAGAGATTTTGTGCAGACAAAGAGAATAGGCTGATATAAGCATTTTTATTAAGGTATAATAGAATAAAGAAATTACAGTATAATTATTTTCAATATTCAGGCAGAATTGCGTACGTCATTACTGAAATATACATTCTTGCATTTCTTGTTTTAAAGGAAGAGGAATAACAATGAAACAGACACAGAAAATGTTACACCTTTTACCAATTATTCTAATTTGGTAGTTGGAAACCCAGGTAATTATCATTATTCATTGGTAAAATATGTTTCACAGCATTTTTTGTGCTGCTTTCAGTTATAGAACTATATGTTTCAGTGAATGATGTCATTAGACTACTAATAAAATCACATGTGATGAATTAATACTTCAAAATGTCTTCTAAGCATGCATTTTGTTTTCGAAAGCAAAAAATATGGTAGAGACACTATGCAGTTTATCTACTTCAAGAATCTAAAGAACTTACTGACCATTTTACTGATAATTTAAATTACGTTTACATGAGATAGTAACTAAATTGTTTCGGGGTATATTACAAGACATCAGACATTTACGGTGTACGCATGACACTACGTTACTCATATCGATTAAAGCCAGTTACGGGTTGGAAACAAAAAACAACATGGACTTTTCACCTCAATAGGATAGATATCATCTCGATCATTTCATTCACATATGTGTATATTATTCAGATGCAGCCATCAAAATCACTGTCCCCTCAAGAGAAAAGAGGGAAACTGCATTTTCTGCAATTGAAGAAACAAGTCTGCAAAATGGAATGCCGATTGGCGCCACGAATATCCATAGTGGCGTAATGGAAGCCGATGTCCCTGTGCATAATGCTTATGAGGTATTGTATACTATATTTAACTTGATGATGCATTTTTGATTTAGTAAAGAACATTCAATCCCTCTTTGATTTTAAACATTCATGATATATTCTTATTATCCTAGACACATGCGTAAAAATATAAGTTGTCGGCACTGGAATCACTTGTTTTCAAAATTTGAATACATGCATATATATATATATATATATATATATATATATATATATATATATATATATATATATATATATATATATATATATATATATATATATATATATATATATATATATATATGTATATATATATATATATATATAGGTTGATAGATAGATACACGCATGGATGGATAGACAGACAGACAGACGGACAGACCGACCGACCGACCGACCGAGAGACTGAGATAGATAGATATTGCAAAGATGTCGCTGATTTGATTAGGAGAGAAGAAAGCAAGAGATGTAGTATAAATTAGTTTATGGTTCCATGGGGTAGCAAATTTATGTCATCTTTTTATGATATGATTATATGCAGAATAAATATTCATGTAACAATTTCCATAACATTTACGTACGATGAAATATATAAGTTCATTTATGAGGAATGCAAAGAGTAGAAATGTCAATGACACAAACTCTGTATTTAACTTCCGAATTATAAAACATTTCAAAAATATCTAGACTATGGATTCAAGAAACTACGGACATAATAGACACATTTATATTTAGTATACTAGATTTAAATACAAATGCAATTCTAGAAAAAATGCTGTATAAAATCGTTATCTGAAACCAGCCTGTTTTAAACACTTCTTCTAATTCCTTAGTTCGCAATAATTTTTATAAGAGCAACCCTACTATTATAATTGTACCATGTGGGACATTCTGTAAAGTCAAGTGGCGTATCAACTAAACGTGTATTTTTAAAATTGTTCAATGAGCAAGATATAAACATTAACTAGCCTACAAACAAGAGTAATTAGTTATATCATTGGCAGGCTGCCTCTAAGAAGTGTTTCCATTTTGTTGATGTAATTGTAAGTCGTTTAAATCCAGGCTATCTGTAATGTTTCTACAAACGCAAATACATATATCTGGCACAAAATTCTCCAATTGTAATAATTAGCAATCACATGTCGCCTGATCTTATCAATTGAATTATTTCGCTTACATTGATAAACTTTATTGTCTATTTCATTTATATACTTTTTATGGCGATGGAAATGATATAAGTTGATGATTTATTGTCGATGATCCTAAAGGTGTTATACATATGATTCTGCTAATTTGTGTGACGCTTCCTTTGACCACTGTTTTACTGTCTTTTTCATCTTTAATGATAATTACATAATTTATTTGTATACTGGTTAAATATAATTTCTACATGTTGCACCTAGTAATATACACATTGTATCTCCACATTATTTCATAACTCTGGCATAACTAATCCTAAGTCACAGCTTTATTTCCAAAGCAGATAACATTAATTTAGTCAATATGGACGCTAAACAAAAGAAGAAAAAAACGAAAGATCAATGAAAGACGTACAAGATTTTCCTTTTCCATCCAGTGTTAAAACGGTATCATTTTGATTTTGAGGGATCGAACATCTTCTATTATTAACTGTTAATCATTTAATATTGGGATTCACTCCTGTTATGTGTGCGAGTATGAATACAGAGTGCATGCATATTATTAACTGTTAATCATTTAATATTGGGATTCACTCCTGTTATGTGTGCGAGTATGAATACAGAGTGCATACATATATAAGAAGATAAAGGGTGTTCATTACTACATCGTCTTTGGATCTACAACAATCAAGTGATGTAGCTATATACTATAACACAAGATTATTAAATATTTTTGTTAAACCAAGCCATGATACATGTTAAAGCCCCAGCTAAGTTTAGTCTCATTAATTTTGTTAGCATAAACCTTTGTCCCCAAAAAAATATATTGTCATACTCGCACACGTTTTGCCGCAGAAAGATGTTAATAAAAACAACACATTCGTATGTTTAAACCATATGGATTTGCTTTCTTAGCACATCGTTTTCTTTACGCTCTTGTGACCTCAGTGGTTAGAGCGTCCGACTCTTTGTTGGGGGCTGGAGTCACTAGTTTGAACTCAGATGAGTCATACCAAAGACTAATAAAAATAAATACTACTAACAGCTATCTCAGCATTCTGAGATTAGTGTAAGGACTGGACGGCCAGGTGTCAGGATAATGTGACTGGGTGGACAATCATTTTTCATATATGCATCATGATGCACCAGTGCTACAAATTACTATAAAGAGTCTCATTTCTGACTTAATAGCGTTATTACTGAACCAATGTTTAAGCAAGGTTACAAAGCCAAGATCACATACACACAAACACACACTTAGCTCAAACCAAAGCTGAGAAATAAATGAGAAATAATTTAAAACTTCATTTGTTTTAGTTGCACCTTGAGAATATAATATTGTTACCTCTGGTAATATCCTTATAAGGACATCTTAGAATGAATATTGAAACTGCATAATTATTTACGTCTTGACGTTGTTTTCGATATGTAGTTGTATGAATGAAATTTGAATGTGTTCCAATGTCTTGCGTTCTAATTGCTTAATTTTACCTTTAAAATTCCTGACTCCTCAAAACATTTGAATAATTCAGTGACACTAAAAAGTTGTTTGTTTAAAAAAATATACACCTCAAACATCCATTTAATTGATGCGTACTTCTAAAAACAGTCCGGCTAATTTTAGAATCTAAATATACATATTATACCTTTCACGTTCTAACATTATTTACATTTCATGTAACTATTTGTTTCTTCACAGAAACTATGAAATGTCCCTGAGTCAAGTGAATCTGCTTACTCCACAATAGACCAAAATCTTATACGTAAGTGTATAACAATATTTAGGAGAGAATAGTGTTAGATAAAAAGAATATTTGGAATATGAAATTTATATTTTATAGCTATATCACATGTCCAAGAATCCAACTACTTACATATGTTAACTACCTTGTTATGTTTCTTACGCAGATGACCAAAAAATGAACACCAAAGAAAACGAGAGTAATTATATTGAGACCTTACAAGAACTTGAAAGTGCATTGAAGAGCATAGAAGAGGAAATAGGTGTTCTACTCGATAGGAAAGGGAAACTCCTTTGTAAAGAGCTTGAGAGATCTAGAGAAATTGTAAGCTGAAATTTTACCAAAGTTCTTTTCTTACGCTTCTCCAACGTCACATAATGTAAATTGAATGCATTTAACGCCTGAATCACCGTCACAAGGGTTACGGAAGTATTTTAGTAACGGAAAACATTAAATCAAATGTGCTAAGTTTCGTGTTTCAGTGGTCTATTGCATTAGTTTATATGTAACATTTTGTTTTGATAACATATATAGATTTAAACTGTATTCAGATAGTGTGAATGGGGAAGTAACGGTAAATGCAGACATATTGTTTTGCCAACACTTGAATTGATAAGGAATGCGTTGGATAATGAGGGGGGAGAGTGCCACACATATCATGTGTCAATATGTTCAAATCATGATCCCAACGCGTAAATATAGCAAATTATTCGATATTCCTTTATTGACTGCCAATCAATATGTAACATGTATGTTGTCTAAATAGTTTGATCCGCCATTCTTTCTAATTCGAATGTAAGTTGCATGTTTCCTCACCTGGAGAGTCATGCACCTCAAGCAAATAAATGCAGTGTTAGTAGAGATATAACATAATATGATTCCTTATTGTTGGAAACAACGTAAAAATCTGTACGTATTGAATCACTTGCTAGGAACGGAACATAGACCACATGATCCCTTTCGTGGCTCGACACTACAGAGTTAATAACATTGAATACATTTTGATTCCGTGCTATTCTAATATTACCCCGCAACTCTCGCGCAGGTGGAGTTGCTGCCATCACAAAGAATTCCATGATAACATGCCTTATGTACAGCACAACCGTCAATTTATGCCACGCTTCGTTTCAACTTGTCCAAAGAGCACTAACACAGGAACAAAGATTAGTCCATTTTTTCCTGTCTCTACCGTCCTCCTTCTAGTAGAAAAAACTAGCTGACTGAATCTTTCTTTTTGGATCAGTTTCCACATCTTTTGGATTATGGAAATTCGAAATGTGGCATCCTAATTATTCTTGGAGATTTCATATTTTACTTTAACTGTCCTGGAAACCCATACACGTCAAACCTCATACATTCCTTTCATGTTTTCAATCTTAAGCAGGCAGTTAACTAACCCATCCATACATTTGGTCACATCATTTTAGACTGGTTTCTTTATAGACCCTTGTATCCCTCGAACTTGCATCAGAACACCTCTGCATTATATGCCATCTCGTCGTATCAGTCCCTAACCCTCCACATATATTTGATACTAAGAGAAACCTCAGTATGCTAAATATATCCAAATTCATGCATGACATCCAAGAAAACTTAACAACTTTAGTACATCCAACAGCGTAACCACTTGATAACTGCCTGCCTTCATTGCTTGAAAAACATGCCCCAGCCACTAAATGCACAGTATCAATAACAAAAAGTGTTCTTAATGGTATAGCAGTGATCAGGACCAGCTTCGCAATGCTAAATGATATCGTCGATAAGCAGAGAGGCTTTGGCTTTCCACCAGACTCACTATTAATAAACTAATCTATGAAGCCGCTAACAAGAATGTCACAAACATAGTCCATTTAGCAAACTTTTCCCACTACAGTACTAAGATCACGGAGAGTTCCAGCAGCAAATAGCTCCTCGAGATAACTAACAAACTAATGTCAAGGAACGAATATGCACCACTTCCAACTACCTTCTCTCCAGTAGACCTTCCGGACCAATTTGCGCATTTATTCCGTGACAAAGTACAAACCATTAGAGATTCGCTTAACAACACAATTTCAACTGACTCGTCACCATACAATTACGATAGAAAATTTCAGCGACAACCATTAGGAGCATTTGAAAGTGTCTATATTGATTTAGTACGGACAATTGTGATAAAGAGTGCACTAAAGTCTTGTAAACTTGATCCAATTCCGACATAATTGCTGCTTGAGTGCTTGGACCCAATATTGCTTTCACTAACTTATGTTATTAATATCTCTCGCTCTCCCTCTCATCGGAGGCATTCCTATCATTTTTAAAAACTGCCATCGTAAAGCCTCTGCTGAAGAAGCCAACTCTTGACCATAACGATATAAAGAACTACAGACCAGTTTCTAATCTCCCATTCATATAAAAAAATCTTCGAAAAAAAAGTGTTCTAACCCAACTTGTATCTCACTTGAATTCAAACACTCTTTTTAGCAATGTACAGTCTGCATATCGCCCTTGCCACAGTACGGAAACTACTCTCTCAACTGTCAAAGATCATCACCCAGTGTCTCACCAATTGTACGCTGATGACACCCAAATATACAAGTCTAGCCAACCAACTAACATTGATGCTACCATCCATGGAGTAGAGAGGTGCATTTCAGATGTTTGTTTAGGTTTGTTTAGGATTTTTAACGTAGCTTTAACAATTTTTCAGTCATATCGCTACGATGTCTGCAGTCAGGCAGTTTATAGTGATGTCTACCACTGGGGCATCATGCCGCAGACATGTAGCATGATGTCCCGCCCAGTCATGAACATATGCAATGCTGCATATCTTCAACTGAGACGCATCAGTTCCATTCGTAAATATCTTTTCAGTTGATGCCACTAAAACACTGGTGTGTTTATTAGTTCTTTTAAGACTATACTATTGTAACTCAATTTTGTATGGTTCGTCTCAATATCTACTCCAGAAACTTCAAAAAGTTCAAAACACATCTGCACAGATCATCTTTTTAGTACCTCGTTCAGATCACACCTCACCACTGCTCTGTACTCTACAAATGCTATCTATTCGATACAGAATCAAACACAAAATGTGTTCTCTGTGCTACGTTTCACTGACAGACTCCTGTCAAACATATCTATCCTACCTCACTCATGTGTATACCTGCAAGATACTTATGTTCTTCTTCTGACAATCGTATACTCATTGACCCCACTGTGAAATCGAAGTCATATGGACAACCTTCTTTCGCATACCAGGGCCCGGCGATGTTGAACTAATTTCCCATTGAAATTAGACACAAAGACACAGTGGTCCCTTCTAAGAGTGCTCTTAAATCTCACCTCTTTCGACTGCAAGGACCAACATAGAGACCTAATAATGTTTTGTATCTTATATGATTTCAGCATATTTTTTAGTTTTTTAATTTCATTGGGTTTTTTTTTTCATTTGCTTTTCTGTAGTGTAGTCAATTTATTATAGCTGGTGTAAAGCGCTTAGAGCTTTTTAAGATTAGACGCTATACAAAGTCCCGAGTGCTTAATCGTGGGTTCGAACCCTGGCCGGGTCATACCAAATATTGTTTTTAAAACCAATGGTACTAACAGCTGCATCGCTTGGCGCTCAGCATTAAGAGGTCAGTGTTAGAACTGCTTCACATGGTGTCAGGATACTTTGAATGTGTCGGACACCATGCTACGTATGATGCCCCAGTGCTTTACATCTTTATCAACTGCAACATTGCATCATAGCGGTATATCTAAAATTATTAAAGCTATGCTAAAAATTCCAAATTAGACACACATACTCAATGAAAGAGAAGACACTAAAATATACAAACTCATGTTGCTCAAATACAGTTGAGACTACCACACAAGGCATAGAGGGGTGGATTTCCTATGTGAAGGCATGTACTGCATGTAACAAGCTGCAGCTGAATGTTTTTAAAACTGAAGCCATCCTGATCACCAGCCAGATACATTCCAATTCATATCCCTTTTCTCAGGCAACATGCATTAGCAATACCAACATTAAATTTACAAACTTTGCACGAAATCTAAATGTAACTCTTCACTGTGGGCTCAATTTAAACAAACATGTAATGAATATATGCACAGCTATATTTATGTTACTGAAACACATCAGCTCAATTCGCAATTTTATGTCGGTTGATGCCACTAAAGACGTTTGTGTAGTTTCGTACGTTCAATATTGGACTATTGTAATTCATTTTTATATGGTTCGCCTCAGTATCTACTACATAGCTTTAACATGTTAAAATACTGTTGTGTCAAGCATACTGAAAGTAGTAAGAACTGTGCGCACTACCCGATGTCATGTAACCTTAATTTGCTACACGCACGTTCCAAATTCAAAACGAAATTTGTTCACTCTAGTGCATTTTGTGTGATTTAGTCCAAAATACCTATCTGACTTCACTTCGTTATACACCCATACTAAAACTTGTTCTCCTTTGGAACACTTCTCATTATATTTTTGCCCACTGTTAAACCAAAGTAAAACCACAACGTGCTATAGCCGTGCCCAGCTACGTTGAACAAATGGTCCGTACATCTTAGACATAGGACCGTTGTGTCCTCATTCACGTGTGCTCTTAAGACTCCCCATGTTTGACTACATGAATATATTTGAAGACGTAATACTGTTTGCTTAATAATTATTGTCAACATATATTTGTTTTGTAATCATGTTGTTTAGTATGTTTATACATGCTATATAATATTGTAAAGCTCGTCGAGTTTCATTATATATTATATCAATATCTCTCAGTTGGTGCCACTAAAACACTGGTGTGTTCATTAGCACTTTCAAGACTGGACTATTGTAACTCAATTCTGTCTGGTTCGTCTCAATATCTACTCCATAAACTTCAAAAAGTTCAAAACACAGCTGCACGTATCATCTTTAAAGTACTTCGTTCAGATCACACCTCAACACTGCTCTGTACTCTACAACGGCTATATATTCGATACAGAATCAAACACAAAATATGTTCTCTGTGCTACGTTTCACTTCAAACGTTCCTGTCAAACATACCTATCCGACCTCACTCATGTGTATACCCGCAATATACTTATGTTCTTCTTCTGACAATCGCATACTCATTGATCCAACTGTGAAATCGAAATCATATGGTCAGCGTTCTTTCGCATACAAGGGCCCGGCGATTTGGAACGAATAGCCCATTGAAATTAGATAGAAGGACACAGTGGTCCCTTTTAAGAGTGCTCTTAAATCTCACCTTTTTCGAATGCAGGGACAAACTTAGAGACCTGATAATGTTATGTATCTTATATGATTTCAGCATAATTGTTTGTATTTCAATTTCATTAATAATTTCATTTGCTTTTCTGTAGTGTAGTCATTAGTGCTTTTAAAGATTAGACGCTATATAAAGTCCTCATCATTATTAGTAGTAGTACTATTAATAGAGATAACAACTGAAATAAGGTAACACATGAATGAATAACTATGACTATGAATGTTTAAAGGTGTTAATTCGATGATAGAAGTGAAAACGTCATTATATTTTACACATCTCAAAGTGCCGCGATTGTTCCAGTTAAAATGAACACAATCAAACTTAGTATGTAAATTGTAGGAATATTTATTTATATTTATTATTGTTATAAGCTTTCTTTCTCTGAACCCACTGGCTGTTCATATATGCCGACGCTTTCTGGAAGGTTCACAACTAAAACTGTAAAGCATCCGTTGAAGAAACAAATTTCAGACACTTTAACCTAACGATATAGAACTACCACCGTTTTTAATCCGTTATTCATTTGAAAATAGTTTACAGAACGATGTTGTATTCGACGTTGTGTCTCATCTGAGGTATTATAGTTGTTTTATCAATGTACAGTCTACATATTTATATCGCTATAGTATTGACACCGCTCTACTGAGGGTATTTAACGACCTTAACTCTGCTTTGAGTCATAATAAAACTACAATCGTTACTCTCCTTGACTTGTTCTTGTCATTTGATACAACACATCATAAAATATTCCGTCATCATCTCCATTATGAATTTGATTTTAACGATACAGACTTCATCAGCAGGAAACAAAATGTTTATTCAACTCGAAAACATAACAGCCCTGTCAATCTATTGTTTGGTGTTCCACAAGGTTCTGTTATTAGCTCCGTTCACTTCATTATATAAACTAATCCACTTGTCATAGATCGACTTGTGGGGGCGCAACAACTAAGGACCGTTCCGATTGCCTAGTGCTTAATCGTGGGGTCAAACCCTGGCCGGGTGATGCCAAATATTGTTTTTAAAACCAGTGGTACTAACAGCTGCATCGCTTGGCGCTCAGCATTAAGAGGTCAGTATTAGAAAAGGTTCAAATGGTGTAAGGCTAATGTGAATGTGTGGGACACCATGCTACGTATGATGCCCCAGTGTTAAACATCTTTATCAACTGCAACACTGCATTATAGCGGTATATCTGTAAAATTATTAAAGCTATGCTAAAAATCCAAATTAGACACACATACTCAATACCTAAGAAGACACTCAAATATACAAAATCTCACTGCTCACATACAGTTGACACTACCACACAAGGCATAGAGGGGTGCATTTCTTATGTGAAGGCATGTACGACATGTAACAAGCTGCAGCTAAATGTTTATAAAACTGCAGCCATCCTGATCACCAGGCAGATCTTTCCAGTTCATATCCCTTTTCTCAGGCATCATGCATTAGCAATACCAAAATTCAATTTACAAACTCTGCACGAAGTCTAAATGTAACTTTTCAGTGTGGGCTCAACTTAAACAAACATGTAATGAAGATATGCACGACTATATTTATGTTACTGAAACACATCAGCTCAATTCGCAATTTTATGTCGGTTGATGCCACTAAAGACGTTTGTGTAGCTATTGTAATTCGCTTTTATATGGCTCGAAACAGTATCTACTACATAGCTTTAAAATATTAAAATACTGTTGTTTCAAGCATACTGAGAGTAGTAAGAACTGTGCGCACTACCCGATGTCATGTAACCTTCATTTGCTACACGCACGTTCCAAATTCAAAACGAAATTTATTCACTGGAGTGCATTTAGTGTGATTTAGTCCAAAATACCTATCTGACTTCACTTCGTTATACACCCATACTAAAACTTGTGCTCTTTTGGAACACTTCTCATTCTATATGTGCCCACTGTTAAACCAAATAAATACCATAGAGTGATATAGCCGGGCCCAGCTACGTTGAACAAATGGTCAGTACTTCTTAGACATAGGACCGTTGTGTCCTCATTCACGTGTGCTCTTAAGACTCCCCGATTTTGACTACATGAACATATTTAGCAGCAGAGGAGGTGAACAGACCAGTTTTTTTAGTCGTCAACGATGCTTCCTTCTAGTTAATATTTACTAGGATGTCCTAATTTGTCAAATAAACTCTTCTAGTTAATATTTACTAGGAAGTCTTAATTTGTCAAATAAACCCTTCTAATAAATATTAAGAGAAGGGTCCATTTGGTAAAAAAAAAGACGCCATTTAGTTGACGTTCACCTCCTCGGCTGCTAATGCGCTAACTAAATATTTGATCAAGTCCTTAAGATTTCACAAATAAACTAATTTGTAAAACCTCACCTCGTAAATCAATCAGATTATTAGATTGGTCAGTGAGTTTGAAATTAATTCTCGTTAACAAATTATTATGACATCGCATATAGACTAGATTAGTTGGGTCTTCAATAATTAGAAATCCTGGAGGAGCCGTTGGTGCAAATGAATATAAAATATATCCTTGCTGAGCTTGATTTGATTGTTCGAGATTTATTTGATAATTTCCTTCGATAACGTCACATACTAAATTGAGTGCAATCACCGTTGAAATATTCACATTGTTCGGAGCAATATGTCTACCGCCGCCTTCTGGATCATTATTATATTTCAGAATATTTGCTGTAGGATTCTTCAATTTTTTCCAATTATCGTGGATTCTTTTGAACCCAATATCAATAACATCGTTAAGTTCTTTCTTTAGTTTATCCGGGTTATACCCAGGGATTTTAGATGTTTGAATATCCTCTTTTGGGATATTGAATTCTACCGCAAACACTTCTTTATAAATTTCACTCATTAATACTTGTTGAATAATTTGCGTATGAAATGTTTCCATATCGTTGATGATTTTGTTACCTGTTTGTACTACACTAATAAACTCGTTTTTGGTGAGAGAGCCGGATTTGATGGATATTAACAATAATGAAAAATCATTATTCATCGCTGTTAAGTTTTCTTTGATTAGGTGGGTGTAAAATATCATATTATTTTTATTGTCGTATCCTATAAATTTGGGAGAAAAATCTTGATAACTTTTTATTGGATTATCAGGTTTCATCTTGTCTGTGACATAATCGGATTTTACAGGTTCTGGTATATCAACAGTTTCTCGTTGAGGTGGTAGTTCAGGCCATCCTAACACTGATCTTATAGAACTTTGATAAATATCTACAACATACCCAGGGGAATTAATCTCGATCGCAGATGATAACGTCGGCTCGTGAACCGTTATAGCGATTTTCGATTCTTTTCCGGTGAGAGATTTTATTCTGCGTTGAAATTCAGCATTGATCTGTTCGATTTGATATGACCCAGTTGGTAACGAGACAACCTGCCAATCTGGAGTTCCGTCTTCACGATTTTTCCACGCGAATACCAAGGAATTATTTGGTTGTTGACCACCAAATGCTCCCGATCTAATATTAGGCCAGCTATGATATACTCGTAGTTTTGCTAATGCGATCTCGCTCACGGGAACGGGGATTGGAAAATTCACACTAAATTCGGGACGTGTTGAGGTTACTGATATCGTGCTTGTTTTCACCGGTGTTGTATTTGTTACTATTTGTTGAAGTAGTTCTTGCGACGACATTATTATTATTATTATTCTGCTCTAATTTCAGCATTGTTGATTTATACAATTGAGCCATCGTTGAAAATTCGCTATCTGATATTGTTGTGTCATCCAACGACGATGATATCAACGAGGATAATTGCGAGTAACCGGCAGATGCAATATGATATTTAATTAAATAATCATGTAGTTTACTCTGGCTACACGATGATAATTTTTTTGTGATCCCGGTTAATATACCCGCAATTGTAGCTATGGAAGAAATAACAATTGGAACTACAACCGGAGCAATCATAGTAACCGAAGATAGTATTATTCCAGCAGCAGTGATTACTCCCGACACTGAGTATACGGTGACATCAACTGCGGTTATTCTTCGTTTGTATTTTTTGATTTTTATTTGATATTCTTCACAGAGAGAACTGAGTTTAGTTTGAAATTCTCTGACTTGATCATAGCGATACTGATTCGATGATGGAGTCATTTTATTTTAAAAGCGCTAGCATTTTCAATTACAAATTACTTTGTAATTTTGAATCGTGAAAGAATTTTTAAATCAATTTAATTGTTTACTTAAATCCACTACGAATTCTACGTACCACGTTACTGAAACCTTGACTAGATTTTTATCTGTAGTCGTTATCGTGAATTGTTCAGTTGTATCCTTGTCGATTATCGTTGATACCGTATTATTGTTAACTTCAGATGAACTCGACGATGATATATTAAATTTAATCGGTGATATTATTGTTAATCGATAAATACCCTTAACTGCTGCGGTTATGTTTAAAATGTTGTTTGTGGGAGTCCATATAAATGATCCGTGTTGAATCGTGTGTACTACGTTGTTGACGATAGATTTATCATGAGGAATTTTTACTTTTTCAACAACGCTTATCATCCTCGTTGCATCATCCTTTATTGCGCTGTTGAATGTTTTAAGTTCATCGATGGATTTTTTAATATCAGGAAGGGTTATTTCAATTTTATCAAATGGGCTCCCAATAAACTTATCCATGAGGTTTTTACGAAACGTCATAAATAGTTTCGTGTGTTTTTCATATTCAGATTGAAGACTTGTTAGTTCTAACATAGAATCTTTTATTAAGGTGAGTTTTGGTGTGGTTACTGGTGGATTTCCAAAAAATTCTAGTATGGGTTTGTTAATTTGGTTAATTGTATTTCTTTGTGTTTCACTAAACTGGTCAAATACAATTATGTGATCATCATACTTATCATTAAGCGATTTTAATGAATTCACTGTGTTATCATATGTTGCTAATTTATCCGTAATCGTTGAAACAAGTACACCTGGTTTGAGTTTACCCCCATCAGAAAATAACGCGATAGTATCCTCTGCTGCGTCTCGTCGTTTAACCAAAATATCATTAAGAGAGATATTACTACTTTTCAACTTACCCTGACGATCTTGAAATACAACTATTTCACCAGGATCAATATTTGCTAGGTTTAATATTTCGGATATTTCATCTTCGATTAGTTTTTTAATATCCTTGTTATCAACGGTTTCAACTCCACTATCAGGTTTCTTCAGCGATGATAAAGGTCGTCCCCAAATATCAATCATTATTATAGAAATCTTTTTATCATTTAAATCCTATGGATTTCTAATCCGAGAAACGCTAGCGTTTCTACCGCTAGTATACTCATTTACCACTACATGAGGTGGTTTTAAAGATTCTTTCGAAATAGCATTAAGGACATTTAATACTTCTCGACCGCATATTGGTGGGTCATTCAACGTTTGTGTTGGTAGTGTAGAATAAAAAATTGGAAATCTTTTAAATTTCTTAATATAACGCATAAATTCTTTTGGCGGCGCTAATCCATATGAGTCAAAATAAATAATCCCACGTGGATCAATCGCGTACGCAACCCAGTGAGTTCCAGGTCCGGAGCTGTTATCTAAATTAATAATACCGGTTTCAACATCATTTGGTTGTGTCGGTAACTGATCTCTCATAAAAACACCTCTGAAATTTTTAATCGCTAGTTTTTTAGCGGCATCAATTAAATCAAAATTGGACATAGGAACCATTGGTTTCTCAACTATATCGTTCCTGGAATTCGAAGACCCTTTCCGCTGTACCATGAACTCGGGGTTCCTGGTAGTCTTAGACCCTTTCCTTTTTTTTTATACCCTTTTCCAGTTGCCTTTTTCAATGCCATTCCTGCCGCGGTACCAATAGCTCCTAATGCTGCTGCCTTCGCTACCGCTGGGGCTGCTGCGGCAATCAACCCTGGAATCAACCCTAACAACGGGAATATACCACCAGTCTTTTCCATATTTTTAATCGCGCTCGTAGAAAGAGTAACCTGAACTCCTTTTTTTTCTTTCAGCGCTTTATTAAAATGATTAGTTTGAGTTTTCGTCAGCGATAGTTTATTTCCTCCGCCATTCATTTGATTAGGTTTCAGCGTTATTGTGGTTCCACATTGCTTAGCTGATTTGGATTGTAATTTTTTTAGCTGACCAGGTGTCAACGTAACATTGATATTACTATACGACATTATACAAAATAGATTGATTCTAAATCGCGAGTCATTTTTAAAGAATTTTGGATTAAGAAAATCTTACAGATTTTCCACTGGTGCATCTACTAGTCTCATTCGTCCACCAACACCTTCAAGTATCATTGATTTATCACTAAGAATAACAGCAACTGCTCTGTAATTAACAATAGCACCAGCAACAGCACCAGGAGGAGGAGCAGCAGGGTGAACACCAGGATGTACACGAGCTCGGAAGTGTATATCAACTACGGACTGTTTCATCAAGTCAAGATGTTCTAGGGAAAAGTAATAAATCGGATACAGACCTTTAAAATCCAATTGTGATATTTGTAGACCAGTATCTACATTTTGATCACGTCCCATAAATGATAGCAATCGATGATAAACTCGTGCAATGTGGTTATTTTCATAGTTAAGTTGTATATCCTCTGATGGTTCTTGTTGTCCGTTTATTTTCAGCGAGACTTCACTACACCCAAGTTTATCAAATATCATATGACTTCTTTCTTGATTGTTTAATCTCGTAATATCCTGTAGAGCAACAAATATATGCCGTGGAGCTGAAACACCCTGTCGTGCTGCCAAATGCCATGTAAATGTACCATCAATATTAGAATCCATGGTATCTGTGGACGTTGTCAACCAGCTTAATAATCTCTTCCCCCCTTGATCCATAAATGATAGCAACCGCGGTTCTACTGACAATGATGGAGTCAACACTGGCATCCACAGTGATAGTTTTGTTAAAATTACTTTACCAGCGGCAACGCCAGCAGCGCGCCAGATTGCATTATTATCAGTACCCTTTCTCACTAGTGCTATTGTATGTTTTACTCCATAGATAACTTTTCTGACGTTTCTACAAAATCCAAATATGTGATGGAGCGGAATAGCACATGAAAAATGTCGACGCCCTCCTTGTAACGTTGCTAATCGTGTTGCAAATCCTAGGTTGTAATTAGGATTAGCGTCTACAACTAAATCTTCAATAGCGCCAGGAGGATTATCGACAGCAGCAGGATCAACAGCAAAATCGCCAGCACCAGCAGCACCAGCAGCAACACGATTTTGAGGTCTTCTTCTTATATACTGAATACCACTAGCATTATCAGTAATATCTTTCGAGAACATCATAGATGGACCTGCTGATCTAGTATAATCATCGGAATATCTTGCTAACCCGATTATTCCCGTAGCAACATCAACTTCACGTTCAATAGATTCGATTTCTTTTCCATCAATGAGATATCTTGCGCTTTCAAATAATGCCATGATACCATTATTAACAAAACCAACTTGTAAATTAGCTGCATATGGTGTATTAGCTACAACATCTGTTACGAGTTCACCTTCGACTTCAATAAAGGCTTCAGCGGGTAAAAAGTATTTACTGGTATCATGAACCTGAAGTTCAATTCTTCCTCGAAGATTAGGTTGTACTGCGTTATAGGCAAAAAATTGATAATCGCGTACAGAAGTATCTTTAAGCACTGGGGCTTCCATGTCAAATGCAACATCAGGGTTCTGTTTGAACATTTTTATTATATATCCGATGGTCTAAATCAAAAATTCTGAAAGAATTTTGAAGGAATTTTGAATTGAAAACCCAAGGAATTCATTTAGAGAAAATCGATTTTCATGAAATTATGTCGACGGATTAGCCAAAAAACAATACAAAATCAATAAAAAAAACATCGAAAATTCGATGAAACAACATAATTTTAGCCTCACAGGATAAAAAATCTGATCAAAATCGATTTTCTCTAAATGAATTCCTGGGGTTTTCATCCTCGATTTTCATGAAATTTTGTCGATGAATTGCATAAAAACACTAGAAAAATGAGTAAAAACACTAGAAAAATGAGTAAAAAAAGTAAAAAAATCTAACAAAATTAGCAAATTATAAATATTTTATAATATAAAAATAATTTTTAAAATTCTAAAGAATTTTTAAACTAATTATTTAGTTGGGTGTATTTTAATAATGATGATGAAAATATCTGATAATGAAGATAACGTAAGTAGAATCACAAGTGATTCTGATACAAGTGATTCTGACACAAATATTTCTAATGCTAGTATTAGAAACACTAGTGTTTCTACAATAACTATAATAATTGGAAATCCTGTTCAAATAAATATTTCTAACGTTTCTGTCGAATCTTCTTAAAACCACTTCCCGGAAGCCCACTTCCTGCTATCATATTTGCTGTTATATTATCCTGGGCGTTAGTCATTAACGACTGTAGTTTTTTATCCACGGCGTTATTTATTATTTTACTAACCTGTGTAGGCATTACTGCAGTAGATGGCAGTGAAGTCATTCTAGAAATGCTAGCATTAGAAACACTAGTGTTTCTGGGGTTTGATTGGAAATTCGAAGAATTTCGTCGTCGAACTAGCGCTGTTAGTTTATCCCGAGCGGCTGAAAATGCCTTACTAGCAAGATCACCAACAGTGTTAATACCCTTATCTCGGATAACATCAATTGCTTTCATTGCTGCCTGTTTTGCAAATGGAGCCACTTTTGGAGCCATTCTTGAAAATAATCCCATTATAGTATTACCGAGACCATCTCCATAGTATACTCGGTATTTTGGTAATCGTGAGTTTACCACGTAGACGTTAGTTGGTTTATCATGGTTGTAGTGTATGATCATTCTCTATTCAATTGCTATTTATCTAATCGCAAAATCCGTAGGATTTCCAGTGACATTAGTCACTATGATAACCGTAGAAATTCGAAGAATTTTCGGCTAACTCCTCAATGAAATCTCTATATGTTGCAATATCCATGATACCACCTTGAAATAATCTCCTACAGATATCAGCTGCTTCATTGATTATTTCCAGTGAGTTATTCCCGGCTCGTTTTCCTCCTACAAGTACTTCTAATCGGGATATATCACCGAGAATATTACCAGGACATGTTACACTAGCGTGAAAATCTATAGGATTTTTACCAACTAAACCACTACCCTTTTTTTTAGTTGTACCAGTTGCACCCTTCTTAGAATCAGCCTCTGCCATTATTTGTATTTCATCAGGGATTGGGTCTGCTGTGTATACTGGTGGTGGTACTGTGATCCCCTTTACTATAGTTAGAAATTGGTCATAATCAGATTTTATTTCTTTTGTGATTTTGTTTTTCCTCTTGTTTGCTAAAAACACCTTATTTGCCCAAACTTCTGAACCCTTTACAAAATCCTTAGCCGTGTCGTCTTTTAAATAATTAACTCTCTTCGCTTTTTTAACGTTGTCTTTGGTAAATTTAGCTAATCCAGCAAGTGTTGGGATATTTCTGATTGTATTTAACGCATCAACTGTAAATATATTTTCAGGATTATAGTCCCCTTTAGGAACAGCTCCCTCTTCTTCTTCTTCTTCTTCTTCTTCTTCTTCTTGTTGTTCTTGAAATTCTTCAGGTGGAAATGCTTGCATTTCTAGTGAGGAAATATCAACATCACCTAATCGTTCAATTTCTTCCTGAAGTTCTCGTTGTTGTTCTTCTTGTCGTCTTGCAGTAGTTATTATATCACCAGGAAGTGTTTTTAATGATTTTTTTGATTGCTTAGTTCGTTTTGATATTTTCTCTAACACAGGGAGAAAGGACTCTTTCTGCGCGCTTTCTTGTTTAGAGATTGCTGTTTTCACACCCTCAGTTGTACTAACAATAGGTTTGAAGAGTTGTTCTGTATCCTCTGTGAAGTCAGTCTGAAATAATTGCCGTTGTTGAAGTTTTTCACGGATTCTATCACGAAGGGGTAATATTTTCTTAAGAGCTTCAAGTCTTTCTCTAGCTAATCTCGTTGTTAATGATTCTCCTACCATTATTGAAAGAGTATTACTAATTGTCAAATAAAAATCCTTTGGATTTTCAAATCCAAATCATTTCGAAAGAAATCACTAACCTAAAAATGCAAATCATTTTAATACTTCCTTGTTGTTACACACATGATTTTACTTCCTCATACCGTATCGGTTATACAAACAAAGGAGGCTCTCTACGCGTGGGCTCATCACCTTCAGAGTTTTCCATTAATGTTTTTAATTGTCTCACTTTACAATTAATAAGTCTCTTTTGTTCATATTCTAATCCTAATTGCTTTCGAACACGTTCAACGATGCTACATAATGGTACGAAGACATTAACATCTTCAGTATTTACTAAGCTCTCACGTATAAGCTTTTGGATATTCTTAATTAAAAAATATTTTTTAGATAGGACATATTTTCCGGTCTGTTCTGCAAATTGTATATCCTCGAAATTGGTCATAATTTGATCACAATCCAAACCTGAACATAATTTTATATTTTCATCCTTAAGTTTATTGATTTCAATAATAATCAATTTGAGATTTTCAATATTCATATATATATAAAAATATATTTGTTTAAATGCAAAGTATTTTAAATACAAAGTATTAAAAATACAAAGTATTTTCAAAATGAATTCTGGATACACTAAGGTGTTGATCATCTTAGTATACCCAGAAGCTTAATGCGATTATAGGTGATTATGATTATATATAATGAATGACGACGGCACATTTACCGTTTTAAACCCCCTTGGTGTTTTATACATCAAGCAGCGCGCTCAACGGTTACAACCGACAAACACATAACAATAGATTATAGGTGAACAATGAATGAATTGATTTCAATGACAATGACGACGGTACAACAATAGATTATAGGTGAACAATGAATGAATTGATTTCAATGACAATGACGACGGTACAACAATAGATTATAGGTGAACAATGACAATGGTATATACAATGAATTGATTTCAATGACAATGACGACGGTACAACAATAGATTATAGGTGACACAATGAATGAATTGATTTCAATGACAATGGATGACGCGGGCTATTCTACATTCAAGTGTAAACAAAACCGCAAAATCGAAACTTTGGTTTTGAATGTCAATAATAACGTTCATACCACGTGTGACGGTGTGGTTTTGTTTACACTTGAATTTCGGCTAAATGCCCAATTATAATAAGAACGAATTTGTATATATACACTCATTACGACGAGGTGATATAAAATAGGTGTAGTGATTGTAATTATTTGTTTGTTTATTAGCGATCACTGACAACGTTGAAAACACATATAATACTTGAAACAGACATTAAAAAAAATGTTTAAATACGACGTGTTTATAAAACAGTTTTGTTAATACTTGAAAAAAGACAAAATTGATTGTGTTTTGTTCGGATTTATTTAATTATAACAGCCAATGAAAAATCGAAGATTTTCCAACGCTAGTATTTCCGTGTTTAAGATCCGTAACTCTGTCATTGGTGGAAATCCTATGGATTTCACACGCGTTATACCTAACGGAGTTATCTCCCATGTGAAATTGCAAAATTGAAGATTTTCAATGGAAATTCTTTCACAATTTCACGAAGCAATTTCCAATGCAAATTATACATAAACAAACTGAATTTTGTTTTTAAAACGCTTTGAAAAAGCGGTCTTATAAATTCCCTCTGCTACTTTTTGTACCGAGGAGGTGTGAATATCGAAATACTTACCAGCTTCTGACATTGATTGAAATACCATCTCCGTGTCAGTATTAAACGATCTTACTGGTCTCTTCCCAATTGATTTACAAGTACCAGTATTTCCAAATGCAGTATTCTCACTTTGTGTAACAGCTCGTAAATTATTCAAAGAATTATGTGTCCTAATACCATCAATATGATCAATAACAAGGCCATCCTTGATTAATCCATTATACACTTCATAAACGAAACGGTGATTGAGATACATTTTCCCTCCAGCTTTAAATATCAAATAACCCATACCATTATCCCGCCCAACAGATTTCTTATTTTTACTGTGTCTAACAACACCATCACTAGAAGCTTCGTAATTTTTAATAACAGGATGTCTTTGAAATTCTTGGCTCATTTATATATAATATATCTATTTGTCTAATTCGTTAATTGGCTGAATTATAACATTGGAAAATCTGCCTAAGTAATCTTGAGCAGTTTTTATGATTTTGCTATTGACGTCGTCAGGATTTTTGATTCTTCGCTTGTCATAATAACGTTTTAACTCTCTATAACGCTTACCCCCGCAATTAATGCATAACTGCGACTTGCCTCTTACACCTACCCCACAATGCAAGCATGGTAGAGGTCCCTCCGAACCGTTTCTCACACTCTGCATATGATACCCACAGAATTCATTTCTGCATGATTTGTTACACGGAGTCTTTGATCCAATCATAAGCCATTTGCAATGATTCATTATATAAAATTTTCTTATTTAAATACTTGTTTTAATTATAATATGAAGGAGTTCAAGAGATTATCGAAAATTAAGCCTTGGAAAAATGTTAGATTTAATCTCGATAGAATCTCTGATATACCTAAAAGTCTAGTAGATGATAAACCACTATTGAGTAAAATCAGCGACTGTTTTAATGAGTTTAAGCGTGATGGAGCATCTCATACGTGGTCGACATTTCGAATTATTGATGAAGATGTCAATATACCCGTAATTGATGCTACTATGAATGATATAAGAGCAGCTGTGATACTTTCACACCTTGGCCAGAAATCCAAAGGATTTCTACGGAGGTATTTTTTTAGAATAAAATTCATTATCGAAGAGGAAGGTGAATGGATTATCAGAGATAAATTTGACCCAATCCTTAAGGATAAAAAAACTGTTATTGTGAGTAGAGATTCCAAACCAGGAATTCTAACTGGAATTGACAAACCATACTATGAGAAATCTTACCCTGTACCAGCAGTTGTGTATGGGTTATATCCAATAAATAATAATCCTAATATTACAAAACTAGCTCCGATGTTTTCATCATCAGTGGCTTTGCCACTTAATTGTGTAGCAACACGGTTAATAGAACACTTTACAAATGCATCCCGGGGAAATAAATTAACTGATCTACGAAGAAAAAAAATAACCGAATGGGAACTAACAGTGAATCAACATGGAGCAAGGATTTCCGATATAGCTAAATTAGAAGCATTATTAAAATTTCCAATATCGGTAGCGACAATAACCGGAGAAGTATTATACGAACCGAAATATCAATCGCGAGGAGCTCCAATTGAAATTATCGATCATAACAAACACGCGTGGACACCCGCGGTAAATATATTTCCACGAGAAAGAACTGTTCGATATATCCCTAAAGAATTTTCTAGGGATGGTTTCTATGAAGAGAAATTATTTGATGCTATTCACGCGTTAACCAAAGACGACCCTGTGTCAGTATGGTTACTCAGGAGTAATGAGGATCCGGAAATAGGATTTGATCAGTTTGTAAAACCAAATGGTGAATTATATCGAACTGAAGAATTAGATACTAGAATGAGAAAAATCGCTAATGAGTATTTAGAAGGAAACACTAGCATTTCTACAGAAAAACTACTTACAGATAGCTTCACAATTCCATCAGTGGTAGCTCACTTTGCAAGAGAAAAAAACTCATGGCGTCCAACACGAAGTGATTTTCTGGAGGACGTGAAGTTGAGTTGCGTCGAATTGGGTCATGGAGGATTGTGGAATACGAAATACTCACGTGATGGTATGATTTCAATTGATATATCCGCGTGTTATCCTGGAAGTTTTCTCGGGTATGGAGAATGCTCTGAGTACTTCAAACGATTTGGACACCCCACACATGAAATGACTCGTGTTGCGATTAATGGTCCATTGCCTGGAACTGCTAGCAGTTCTAATTTTGATTTAACCGGGTTCGCTCGTGTGATATCATTCGAATTAGCTACAGGGTTACATCCGTGTAGTTATCTTTGGCTTGGTAGACATATGTATGAAAAAGCGTGGATGCCAATTGTGCTATTGCGGTATATGATCGATTGTGGTATGCTAATATCGTTAATTGTCAGTGAAGCGATTATTTGTTATAACGCTCAGAAAGATGTTTGGTTACCAAAACCCGATCTAGAAAAAATAATTAACGAACAACGAAAACAATTTCTAGATGGAAATTCGAAGAATTTCAGCGAGGAACAAATCATAGATTGGTCTAAGAAATTATTCGAAGGTAGTAATAGAGAGGCTAAAGATCTCGGACGAAAAATAATCGGTAAATTCACTCAAGGTGGAAGATTTGATAATGCAAAATACTCTTCGAGATTAATCATAGACGATGAAGAATACAATTTCATAATATCTGATTTAATAAAAAAAGGGAAATTTGTAACCCGTAAGAACGCTTTTCTATCAGGGGAATTAGATGAGGAAGCTTACAAATCTGCGAGCGGAACTAATAATGTTTGGGTAGATGATGTCCTTCGAAATGGTAAGAAATTAGGTACGGTTGTTACCTACTGTGATGGAAAAAGTTGTCAATACACACAATTGAGAAGTTCTATGCTAGCCTATTCTTGTATTAATCTATTCTCGATGATAAATAGATTTCCTAATACCGCGGTTAGAGTAGCTACTGATTCGATGTATATCCATGAGAAATACAAATCAGATGTAGCTAAATTCACAGATCCTAAGGAAGCGTGGGGGAATTGGAGGTTTAAAAAAGAAACACTACATGAGTATTGTAAATCCGCAGATGTTGCTATGGATGATAAATACTTGAAAAGTAACCATAATATCTCAGAGATTCAATCAGAATTTTCTACTGCACCGCCCGTATCAGATCCGATTTGTAGATACAAGACAGTTTATTTAAACGGCTGTGGTGGATCAGGAAAGACAACTCGTGCAATCGAATTATTTCGTCGTAAAAATCCTACGGATTTCACAAACATGATTGTGTTAACACCAACTCACAGACTCGCTAGAGAGATGATAGCGCGGGGGGTAAAAGCTTGTACTTATCACAGCTTCTTTCGATGGAAAGGCGATAATTGGACTCCTGATCGAATGGGCGATAAATTTATTCCTGAAATAATAATCTGGGATGAAATATGCACGGTATCATTGACAGTATTACAGATATTTCTTGAATGGTTGTTATTGAAAAATACAAAAGTCGTCATGTGCGGGGATCACGGCCAACCGCAGCCATTTGTTGGTGGATCTCCACATGAATGGTTAAAAGGATTTGTAGATTATTATGAAGAGATTAATACCGACCATAGATCACTTGATGAACAATTACGAGAATTCAAAGCGCTAATTAGATTACAACCGGATAAAATCCAATGTGAAATAGCGCGTGAAATAATCTCTGAAACTCCCATGAATGATTTTTGGGAAATGTGGAAGCCAAATGATTTAATAATCGCGAGTAGAAAAATAGTCAGAGACGCACTTCAGATGAAGTTGTTTGCGCTACATAAAGAAAAATTTGCAACACTTCCAGTACCACTCTGTTATAGACCTAAGGATACACGAAAGCAGAATATCGACGTTGACATTCCTGGACAACAACAAAAGCAGAATTTAGTATTAAATGATATTGTGCTGGTTGATATCAGCGTCGTTAAAGATGCATTAGGTGCTGATAAATCCCCATGGACGTTAGGTTATGCAGCAACAATACACTCTTCACAGGGATTGACTATATCCGATACAACTCTTTGGATAGTAGATAATCATATTGAGTGGTCTCGCAGTATCCAGAGTACGGCGAATAAACCAACTTCGAAGAATTGTGGTTAATGATAATGACAATACAATAAGTAATATACACACCGATGATAATATAATCAGAAAAAAACTCTCTGGTTATAAACAACAGGATAAAAAAAATAAAAGAGAATTTGACATTGATGCTGAATTAATTAAGACACTAAAGCAACAACAGAACAATCACTGCGCGAGTTGCAATTGTATAATGCGTTGGCAGTATTCGGATAAAGATCCTCGCCAATTCACCGTAGATAGAAAAGATAACAATCTCGGTCATGTCAGAAACAATGTGATGTTGACCTGTCTTGAGTGTAATAGACGCCGGGGTGACAGCACCCTGGGTGCTAATTAAGACCACGCGGTGGCAATTGAGTATCCTCGGGAATCACTTGTAATTGTTTGCGTGTAAATCCTCGCTGAGGAGCAGTTGAATCCAGTTTATAGACTGGAGGTCTACCAGTTGATCGTGTTATGCCGGATATTTTATGCGTAGTGACGCTCCAAATAGGATCAGTAGCTCTTTTTTTACCACCCTCAAGCTCTCCTGGTTCATATAAGTACCTTACAATGACATTACTACCAAGAATTGGTTCTTTTTGTGAAATTCCTTGGATTTCCATTTTGATAGACGCCTTCTTAATAGCGTTGACAGGTTTCATATTAATTGTTCTAGTAATCTCATTATTGATTGCGGTAATCACAGCTGGTAATCTCTTGACCCATTCACGGGATCGTTTATCCTGGATGAATTCTTTTGCGTATTGATATCCGAATAACCGCTCAGCAAGGGTTTTATTAAACCGTTCAACAATTGCCTGATCGCGATGTAGCGCAGTGTGTCCTCGTCTGATGGCGACATTATGATGTTTCATCGTAGATGTAACAACACCTTGAAATTCCTTGCCAGGATCAACTTGTAACAGATTTGGCCAGCGCAGAGGACCTCGTCGATAAATTTTTTCAAATGCAGAAGCTACTTCAGTAGATGATTTTGTTTTTAACGGTTCTGCTTCTTTGTATCGACTTGCAATATCAACTAACGTTAACGCGTATTTGTAACCGTTGTCATGCGGCAGAAATAGTATATCAGCTTGATGAACTTCATTAGGTGTTGTAACATCAAAATGCGAATAGTTAATTTGTTTAGGCGCTGGTAGATAAATTTGCCATATTGCCTGTTTAGATAACCAGTTTGCCGCTGTAGTTTTTTTCACCTTTGATGCACTAGCTAGTTTATTGATTGCTGCGTAACCTCTCCAGTATCCTCTCGGAGAATAATAAATAGATTCCATATTAAAATGCTAGCATTTTCAATTACCAGCACCTAACATCAATTTACCCTTCATAGCAGATTTTACCAACCAAGAAGCCAATTTTTCTTTGAAGGATTTATCAGGAATAGCATTTAACGCATGAATTAATTTTACATCTGCGAGATGTCTATGTTGAAGATTGCTGCTTTTATAAGCGACATCATGAGCATGACACGCCTTATCAATAGCGTTTATTGGATACTCGCCGGGTCGGGGTAAATTTTGATCATCAAGTCTGATATCTAATCGTGTTCCCGGTCCACAGTAGCTATATCCTGGAAGGTGCTTTTCTCCTGGATACTTTGCCCACGGTGTTCCTGGGAGTTTTGTCAATTTGGCTGCAATATCACCTCCTCGTTTTTTTTTAAAGGTTTCGTGGAAGTAAATCTAAATTTTTTCGTACTACATTGTACGCATTTACCAGAAAGCGCTGATCGATTATTTTTCGTTGTAATCGTCGTCAAGTCATTTGTGCCAGTACGCGTCCTACACTTCACACAATATAGATCCATAATTTATATATAACAGTTATGAATGTAATTGATTATTCAGCTACTCGACGACGGGAACCTATTAGACACCATGCAATGTTACCAAATTCTATTCGCGCGATTATCATCGGACCATCTGGAAGTGGTAAAACACAATTGCTACTTAATTTGATAACGAGATGGATGAAGTGGGATAAATTGTACATGATTGCTCCGAGTGTAGACGATCAACGATGTTATGAAGTATTAAAGGATTTTAATGATGCCGCGCAAGAAATTAACGGTGATGGTGTTATTGAGTTTATAACCGATATCGAAGAGGCACCTAGTATTGATGATATTGATGGAAGTATTAACAATTTAGTCGTATATGATGATATCATGTTAGATAATCAAAAGAATCCTGCTAGAATATTTTCCAGAGGCAGACATAAAAACACCGATGTGATATATATCACTCAACGTTACACTCAAATACCAAAAGTGATCAGAGATAACTGCAATATGCTGTGTGTATTTAACGGAGTTGATACTCATACTCTTAGAAATATTTGGCAAACTTGGTGCGGTGGTGATATGGATCATAATCGATTTAGAAATTTCTTTAGCCACGCTCAGACAATCCCACACGGATTTGTGACGATAAATTTATCAGACCCTCGGACAAGATATCGTGTCGGACTTGATCAAATATTTAGTTAGCGCATTAGCAGCCGAGGAGGTGAACGTCAACTAAATGGCATCTTTTTTTTTACCAAATGGACCCTTCTCTTAATATTTATTAGAAGGGTTTATTTGACAAATTAAGACTTCCTAGTAAATATTAACTAGAAGAGTTTATTTGACAAATTAGGACTTCCTAGTAAATATTAACTAGAAGGAAGCATCGTTGACGACTAAAAAAACTGGTCTGTTCACCTCCTCTGCTGCTTATTTGAAGACCTAATACTGTTTGCATAATAATTATTGTTAAGATGTATTTGTTTTGTAATTCTGTTGTTTAGTATGTTATACATGCTATATAATATTGTAAAGCTCGTAGAGCTTCTCAACATGAAGTGTTGTACTACGACCTAATTATTATTATTATTATTATTTGTATTGGCATTATTATTATTAGTAGTAGTAGTAGTAGTAGTAGTAGTAGTAGTAGTAGTAGTAGTAGTAGTAGTAAGAGTATAATCAGATGTAGTAGTAATCTAGTTGTTTATACTAGGCTTTATCCTAGGCTTTATCGAATCTGGAATAATATTTTATAGAGTTTTATAGATCTTTAGATGAGCTCTGAGTAATTAAACCATAACTTACCAATCTTTGCAACATTTTCTCCAGAAACTCCGAGATAAGAAGAAGGAAACGGACTCTTCTCAGTCCGACACAAACAATGACTACACTTATGTCAGTAAGTAAGCAAAGTTGTCAAAGATGATATATATATATATATATATATATATATGTATGTATGTATGTATGTATGTATGTATGTATGTATGTATGTATGTATGTATGTATGTATGTATGTATGTATGTATGTATGCTGTTGTGTAAGAGAGAGTGTATGGTTACACTGTGTGCTTGATATAAAACGAAATGCACACATTTTCGTTAAAAGTATAGCCGAGTTTCACTTCCTGACTAATGTAAATCATGAAATGATAGAGAATTCATACTATGCATATAACGCATTGACACCTACGGGAAGAAGGAGTCTATAGCCGCCGTGGAGATCTGTAGTTTTAAATCTTGTTGGCTATTAATTCTGACCAAATAAGAGTGCGAGAGAGATATCGTATAAAAATATTGAATTCGCCACCACATAGTCCGATCAACCCGGAACCATCCTGTAGTTATACATATACATGTTTGGTGGGATAATCTCGCCAATTCTCTTAAATGTGATTTTCCATAGAGACCTTCTTGGATACACACATGGGCGTGCGATCTAGACGCATTCCGACATTTCTCTTGGCTGATTAATTATGGATGCATAAAGGATCCTTTCCGCAATATGTACAGGATGTTTCCGGATCCATTCTTGTTTCCGACATGTTATACATGCACTTTATTTTCACTCTAGGGTCTTAAGTTTAGTAACTGAAATGAGTATTTTTTCATTAGAATATAAAGTAATATTTAAGAACTACATTGCATTACTGAGTCAATCAAAACAATTTCCATTGATATTGCAAGGTGACGTTCTAGACAATGACGTATATTTAAGTATCGCCAGTATATATTCCAGATGTAATCATATTTATTGAATATTAGAAAGTTTAGATCTACCTTTTATAACACATGGTATGATTGTATTTAGATAAAGTTTATTTGGGGTTACGAAGGCCGAACTTTCCTTGGTTCTTTCAGAGAGTGTTATGTGCCAGACTCATTTCAAAGATCAAACCTGGAAACAGTATGAATCTCCAATTTTGTCAATGCAGTCATCGATTCATTTTACTGGAAATTAATCTGTTTGGTCAAACTGTTCACTTTATACAGTCGTAGCACTTTTACATGGTTTCATAAACTTTTTCAAAACAAAATGCTGTTTCACCGGTGTAGAATATACAATTTTAAACTCGTGGTAAATATTATTTGTTCGCATATTTACATAATATCTATTTTACTTCCCTCATTTCTTGAGGCTGAATATGTGAATGTTTCTGTTACAAAGTGTAGATCATATCGGAGTTCTGAAGATTGACGAAACCTAAATATATACATTCCTATTCATTTGTATCATTTAAATAGTCACTGTATGGGGCAAGTACAACTAAAATAACTGAACGATCAACATAATTATCTTAATCGACAGAATCGTTTAACACTTGCATATGGCACAACTGTGTATGTTCTTGCCTAACAGGACTATCAGTGACGTAAATAGTTTAAGTCACATTCAATTTCAATTCAAAAATTTTACTATGGGTTTTCGGGTAAATATTTTTAAACGATTTGCCTCTTTAAATATTTTGGACACACAGTTTATGGTCGACAAAGATTATTTGCCTGACCAGGTCGTGAGCACGGGGCCCACACAGTGTACTATTTTTCTCAGAAATGGCAATCCTATATCTATTTGATTTGGAAATATCACTTTAATTATTTTGCTAAAAAATGACTCTATAACGAGTGATAGGTCTTATGATCTTCTAAATGGAGTTAGTCGCCTAGACAAAGAAGTTCTCGTTTTGACAACTCCATGGCCCCTCGTCACCACGGCTACCTCAGGCAAACTCCAATTACCAATGAACACCCTATCTTGTGCACAAAAAACCAAACGTATCCTGTCTTGGGTCCAGTTTCTCTAATAGGAAATATTCGGATTTTGTTTCGGTTTCACAATTGGTGATTTCCCTTTTTCACCCTGATTGGAATGGTGATAATGAGATCACGGAAGATCAATGTGAACAATACATTTAGTTTAATAACTACCTGGAGTAAAAATGAACTCATCCGCAGAATGACCAATAAATGTATGAACTAAATATTTGTGATCAACAACACCATCAGGAGTTCTACTAACTGCACATGCATGGTATAATACAAATCACCAAGTGTTAATAGGAACGATATTTTCTTCCAAAGGAGTATTGCCAGTTACAGATGGATTAACCACAACCATATCTGCAGCCAACTTCTTACCTAGAAAATAAATGAATACCTTCAATGGGTGTAGAAGTATCGTTACAAGAGTCACTATTACTAAAACTAACTAATAAAATAGAGAGTAATATTCCCAGAAAACATTTTGTATTCACTGAATGAGAAATATATCATCTATGTAGGGGTTTGGACCGAGGCAATGAAATCTTAGCCTAGGGGTTACATTATTTGTCTCCCCACGAGGCTTGTCTGAGTGGGGTGAGATATAATGTAGAGTTCATTGTCTCGGTCCAAACCCTAACGTAGATTTTTTTTCTCACCCAATAGTATCCTTTAAAGTAAATAAACTCTTTACTAGTGTTCACGACCCAATGTTTACATGTAGCGCATGAATGCAAATAACGCTAATGAGGGCTGTGGTGTGACAAGTTGCATCCAAAGTACACCGTTCATACGCGTGAGCAAAGAAACTAACAACATAAAACGTCGCATTTATATTTCTGTCTTGGAAATATATATGGCAAGTGATGCAGTGACATTTGCTTGTGGATTAGTGTGTTGAGGGAAAAATTATTCCTTCTGGCTGGTAAGTGTATTATTTGTCAATAAATATTGCAGGTATATTCAGCTGGAGCACAACGGAGATGCTTAACCAAATTATAATTGAGCATGTTTGACAACACGTTTCTGGCTGTTGCTAAGTTTTCCGTTGTTGTTTAGAGAGTTGGGGTGCTATGAAGTGTATAGGTATATAATTTTGTGTGCATGGATCAGTGTTTTCTGACATAGTTAATTTCACACACCATTGAGAATTTTATCCTATCTGTAGCACAGTAAATTTTCAGGTCAGATTCATTAAATGTAGCTAACAGTATATAATATGTTTCACGCGAAGTGTTTACAACTATTTCGGTTGGGTTAGCTACATTTAATGATGATGATCTGAAAATGTACTGAACTAGTCCTGCATATAGGATACATTTGACCATGCTAGTTAAAACGAACTAACATAATATCAAAACCTCGAAATACTATGCGTGTGTGTATTTGTATCTATCAAAATGTTTTTGATTGATGTGTTTTCTAAGACAGATTGACCTTAAGTAACTATGTTTTGGTTATATATTTTTTGTTGTTGTTGCTGCTGTTGTTGTTTTCTTTCAGAACAACTATGGCACAGCAGAAGACAAGAAGGGTTTCTTTTGTTAAAAGTAGTTCTGAGCGCGTGGACACCACTGAGACGATTCGTCTGAGATGACTAGACTGAGATAAGAAAAGTAAGGTTATAAAAACAGCTAGATTTCTCTGTCGCTTGGGTGAGAAAACATTCACTCTGTGAATATATCTCAGATAAGGGCAAAGTAACCAATAATAAAATGTTTTGAGATGACTATGGGTTCGTTAATATTGTAAGTAGGAATAGGCTTGGCAGAAATATTAACAAGACATCCAGAATATGTCAACATGATTATGTCTTAATTTTGCAAACTAAAATGAGACTATGGCTTGTTTGATTCATCAAATGCATTGCTTTCACTATCTGGTTGTGACATTCGCCACCATAACATCTGCAATAGATCTTTCCTTATTTACTTGCTGAATTTCAAATCTCGATAAATAAGAAAAAGCGACATTCTCCTGCACATTCGTGTACATAAGATGTGTATGTATATTCAGAGTTGTCAGACGTTTGATATATAAATGTTGTTCCAGATTGAACTTTATCAGTGCTCGTTTTTGGGTCTAAGATTTGTATTGTACCGAAATGGGATGAACACTTATTGACAAATGAAAATGGATAACAATCAAGATAAGATTTATGTCACTATAAACGCATTTCATGGATCTGAAAAAGAAGACAATCGCCTGACAATAATAATATATTCATTTTTTTAAAAAATTATAAACAAAATGTTCTGGGAACATCAATGTTATCATTTTAACAAGAAAATATAAAAGAATATCTGAAAATATATTTACAAATCCTATCCTGCGAGTCATACCGTTTGCTATACCAAAATGAGACGATGACTTATTGACAAATGCAAATAGATCCTAATCAAGATAGATATTGATTTCACTATAAACATATTTCTTGTATCTGAGAAAAGAAGACAATCGCCTGACAAATATTAATATATTCATTTTTTTTAAATAAACTGTTTTTGAAACATCAATTATATCATTTCACCAAGTAAATATAAAAATATCTCAAGAAATATTTACAAATTCTATCTCATCATCTCTATCTAGATAGATAGACACACACACACACACACACACACACATATATATATATATATATATATATATATATATATATATATATATATATATATATATATATATATATATATTGTTACACGCACAAGGGTATTCACTTGACCGAGCGGTGTCAAACCCTGGCGCGAGTCACGATGGAAGTCATATGTTTTCCCCAAATATCCAAAGACTTCCATACAACTTGACTTGTAAAATGGAAAGAGAGACGTGTCTGCTATATTTAATAACCTTTGCTCTAATCAATTGGAGACCCAGACGAGACAACTTGCCCAAAAGTCCATAAACTGCACCTTTGCATGGTTTTTCTTCATTATTATGCGATTTCCGTACCGATAGCTTGTCATGCCGTAGAAATTACACTAGTATTCCCTTACTAACTGGGAAATATTTAACTGCGCGACCCTAGGCCAGTCAATCCTTATAATTTCCGGCGTATCACGCTCATATACATACGCCCATTTTCCAATATGGACACATAAACGGTCCCTACCAAGTTCCAACTTATTGATTCCATTCTATAATTTACTGATTTCCAACCATAAATACTGCCTTTTGAATCACAATACTTGTATACACCGCTGAATTTCAATATGGACTATGTTACACAGGGACAGTCTTTCGGCTTGTACCTAAATTCACTACTAGCGACCCCAGCATGGTTCAAATTCACTAACACTCGGCTCTGTGACGTTTGCTTCTACCAATTGGCTAACTATTTCAGGCTAGTAATATTGCCATGGCACCTAAGACTTAAACACTCACACAAATAAATCTAAGAATTGCTAAAAAACAGGATGCTGTCAAATACACATGCTCTAAATTTATTACAATATATATATATATATATATATATATATATATATATATATATATATATATATATATATATATATATATATATATATATATATATATATATATATATATATATATATATATATATGTATATATATATATTCTTTCAATAATAATAATAATATCATTTCCTGTATATCTCATTTAGATCTCGAGAGCAAAGATGCCTTGGAACTCTGCGGTAATTTTGTCGAAATGTTGCAGTCCCTTGAATGCGAGCTGAGATTGTTAGAGGAGAAATGAAAGTGTCTTTTTAAACGGAAAGAAACCCTTATGCGCCAAGAACTTGCGAAAACCTACTAAAATATGAGAAATAAGGACATTCTTTATGGCCCAAATTAATTTCAAATAATTAATAATTTTACAGTTACATTGTAAGTTCTTCCAACGAATGGGCTGCAATGTAATAAGCTCTTTTATAAACTAATCGATTAAGCACAATTTTTACATATACTGCTGAGTTAGTGTCTGAGATTTTCTAAGCACACTCAGATGATGTGAAGCAGGCAATTGCCATTTTAACCTATTGAGGTAAATGCGTTAAGTAATTAAAGACTGATTGCTAACGTATAGATAGTGTACAATGTTGCAATTAATGTATGAAATATAAAATATCAACACGCCCTGATATTCTGTTTTTCGAGTATGTTGTTTATATTTATATGTAGTTTGTTTTATTGTTTCGATTTGTTTCGTTATGATGTTGAAGATAGTATAAGAAAACTTTATATTTTTATGTTAACCATTTTTAAGATTATCCGATATTCGGCTTTCAAATAAAATGAGTTCATGCTTGTTTTACGTCATCAAGTTTTGTTTCGTGCATGATTTGTGCATTCCAATATATCCTGAGGAGATAGGTATCTCATATTACTACGTGACCTACACATAACTTCAAGCCAATTACCAAACCAAACGTTTTCTTTTCATGTCCCGTTTGAACAAATTTATTAATTAACCCCGATCGTTTTTTGGCTCAGGACATCCACATTTATTTCGTGTATTGATTTTTTTTATGTTGGACTTGGTAGCAAACTTTTACTTTAGCTCACATTGGTTACGTTAGTAATCGCTTCATAACGTCACTTGACGATAAGCAAGATTAGTGCTAGCATGGGGCAATGATAGAGAGAGAGAGAGAGAGAGAGAGAGAGAGAGAGAGAGAGAGAGAGAGAGAGAGAGAGAGAGAGAGGGAGAGAGAGAGAGAGAGACAGACAGACAGAGAGAGACAGAGACAGAGAGAGACTAATTGAAAGGAGTTCCCATATCGCAAAATGCAAATGTCACTTGATTTACACCATTATAATGTATATTGTAGCTTCACGATACCGCCATGTGCAATGTTTACATATCATGCTAGTGCTAACTTAGAACTAAATATGGTATTCATCTTCATCATCATCAGTCTCTTGACCTAGTGTGGTCGTCGAATTACTGTACTGCTGAACATGTGACCACTTAATTCCACTTTTTTCGATCATGTGCCTATACCTTTATCTCCGCAAATCTTGTCCTGGTCCGAACTGTCTTGTTGTCAGTCCATATGTGTCTCTGTCTACCTCGTCTTATGTCACCCTGGACTCTGCCCTGCAGTACAGTTGTGGATAAACGTTTGGCTCTAGGGATAAGGCCATACCATTTCAGCTTTTTCGTTTTCACGGTGATGATGTCTTCGTATTGTGATACTTTGTGCCTGATGGTGTCACGCACTATTTTATTTTTGACGTAGTTCATGTAACATATGCCAAGGATTATTACGTAGTATCTCATTTAAAGTGCCTGGATTCTTTGTTGTGACTCTGCTGTCAGGGTCCAAGACTCATATGAGCACAAAAATACTGAGATGAATAGTGCTCTCGGTAGTCTGATTTTAGTTTTCAAAGAGATATTCATGTCTCTCCGGATGGGTCTTGTCTTTGATATACATGCGGTTGTTTGTACTATTCGTGACAAAATGTTTGCTCTTCATCCCTCTCCGGTGATTATGGAACCAAGATAAATAAACTGGCTCACTGTTTCCAGTTTCTGTTCTCTGAACTTTAATCTTGGCTGAGATTCTTTTGGCCACTATTTGACATCAGCTATGCCTTCGTGGTACGTATCTTCCTGTCAAATCTGAAAGATGTCATATCCAGGTTCTCCACTAAGGTGGCAAATTCGTCTTCACCGCCTGCGGAGGTTGATAATGTTACCTCTTCCAATGCGGACTGTCCCACAGTGGTTTTCTATGGCTTCACTCATTCTGTGCATTATGTAGATGTTGAAAAGCGTGGATGACAGGAGACAACCTTGACATAATCCAACTGTTGTCTGGAATCAGAATCCCACATAAAGTTTAGCAGCTTGATTTTATTGGTCAACTTTTGACCCAAGTTGTACTTCTTCATTGTGGCCCACAATGCCTAATGCCACATTCTGTCTAAGGTCCTTTTCATTTGTATGAACACATGATAGACGTTTTGCTGATGTTACGATTCATTTTCACACAAAGCCCTGAGATTGAATATTTGTTAAGTAATGTTTCTTCCACTCCGGAATTAACAATGATTTAAACTAAATTTATTAGTATACTATCTTATATATATATATATATATATATATATATATATATATATATATATATATATATATATATATATATATATATATATATATATATATATATATATATATATATATTAGGCACGTTTTATCAATAATATACCACAAAATGTTAAAAAATTGCATTAAAAGGAAACTCGGGCACAAATCACATATAGTACATATAGTTGCCTTCTTAAACAGAGTTCTTTTTAACTACTAGCAGCTGTGTATTGACCTAGTGAATGAACTCCTAACATCCCCGAGAGTGTGTTACAAAATGTTGTTGTATGCCTTTAATGGCTATTTACAATCACATTTGCATATTGATAAGTTGATTGTTGTCTTTTTTTAGGTTACATTTACATTCACATTGATTAAATCAATATGTTATACACTTCTACATATCTTGAGCTGAAACGCATCAGTTTCATTCGCAAACATATTCCAGTTGATGCCATTACAACACTGGTGTGTTCATTAGTATTTTGAAGACTGGAATATTGTAATTAAATCATGAGTGGTTCGTCTTAATATTTGCTCCAGAAAATTTAAAAAGTTCAAAATAAAGCTGTTCAGATAATCTTTATAGATCCCTTAACAGAGCACACCTCCACACTGCTCGGTACCCTACACTTGCTATCAAATCGATCCAGAATCAAACACAAAATGTGTTATATGTAACTTTTTTTACTGACGGACTCCTTTACAACATTCCAATCATGCCTCATCCATTTTTATACAACAACAAGATAAGTACGCTCCTCTTCTGACAATCGTATATTCATTATGTCATGTGGACAACGTTCTTTTAGATACCAGTGGCCAACAACAAGAAATGAATTGCCATTGAATGTAGACACAAAGACACAGTGATCCCTTTTAAGCGTGCTCTTAAAACTCACGCTTTTCGACTGCAAAACATAAACACCTAAAAATGTTTCCGACAGAAAATAGTATCAGCATTTATTGTTCTCCAATTTCACGTCTTTCTTTTCTGTATTGTGTTGTCATACAATAATAGATGTTGTAAAGCGCTTATATCTTCTAAAAATGATACGCTATGTAAAGTCCTCATTGTTATTATTATTATTATTATTATTATTATTATTATTATTATTATTATTAAAAGATGAAATATTATTTGCATAATTAACGTAGAGCAATACAAATACCTTATTAGCTACGCCATTCGCATCAACACTGCCATTAACCTACAGGCTCCTAGAAATTAATGTGGAATATAAACTAATGGATATGAAGAACCAAAAAGAGGTAAATCAATTCAATTTTTCAAATATATTAACATAAGATCTAAGTCATTGTTTCGCTTTAGCAACAGATAAAGCGATCGAAAACTTGTTTCTTTCTTTGTGTCTGTCTCTGGTAGGTTTGACTTCACACCTCTCTCTCTCTCTCTCTCTCTCTCTCTCTCTCTCTCTCTCTCTCTCTCTCTCTCTCTCTCTCTCTCTCTCTCTCTTTTTTTTCTTCTCTCTCGCAATGTTTTAAGATACTGCAGGTGCAATTCATAATGTCCAGGTCTGATTCATTCATATTCGGGCACAGCTTAACTCATCGATAGATAAACAAAGTTTGCAAAGGACCTAGTCTTATTTTGGTATAAATGGTCTGAGCTTTCAGACTTTAAATGGTTGGAGATCAGTATGGAACCTTACTAAATGAACAAAGTCAGGTCATGCAAGTTTACATGTGTTTTAATATTCCTCTTCCAAATATGTTTCGACACATATGTTAGGTTACTCACGTTCAATTGAGAAAAATCTGTCAGTTGGCATTTAGCTAGAGCACGTTGTATATCTTTAACGTAACCAATGATCTGAACGACGGGATTCTCTAAATCGAACATTATCCTGATGAATAAAACTTTCATGCTCATTAAACATTTGCTCTGCATATTTTATTCAAGAAGTCTAATTTGATTTTATCATCATATCCATCCAATGAGTCAAGTATAAGTTTGTTTATTGTTGTCTTTTTAGGTTATCACTAATCGATATTTTGCATTCTTCATGCAGCTTGTCTTTAACCGAGCCTTTGATCATATATTTTTGAGTGAGCCAAGTTTGACTACATGTCGCATCTATACATCATGTCAGAAAAATTTTTTTTCCAGACTTTAGGTTGCTTACTGGATTATACCATCTTGTTCATAATCAATGCAACATTAAAATGGTCTCAGGATACAGTAACTCCAGCATAGATTCGTGATGAACCGATAAGAATTCGATTGTCTTCGAGCCTGAACAGATGTTATGGCATGATTATTGTCTTTGAAAATAGGACAATATTGATTTTATCAGAATTTCATTTTAGTCTCCAAAGTCATGGGGATTCAACAGCAGAATACCAATGCCATGTAAATGAATTAGGTCATGCACTCAGTTAGTAGAATACTTGGGAAGCTTTGACTATCAACTTGTATTTCAGATTTAGTTTCATAGAATTAGGCTATTTATTATTACTAAGATTAGTCATGCTGAAATAGTTTTTCCTTGGCTCTTGGCTTAACGTATCAGATATTTGTGGGCCTCTGTGCTCGAAAGATACAAACAGTGTGTTTTCTTAATTATTGTATCTTACTAAGTATGATGACCACGTCGATCCGTTCACGAGTGTTTTCACTCCTTAAAGCGAAAACTCACCGGACCTATGATTGTAGAATCATCCAACAATGTTGCCATAGAAAGCGATACTATAATCAGTCAAATAATAATCGGTACTGAACCATTTTCTGATCATGGCAACGTGTAAACAATATTAAAGATAATTATCAATCAAACACTGATTAACTTATATATGAGCATTCCGGCTATTGACCATGCTAAGTAGGAGACAGTGTAAAATAAATAACGATTCAAAGAAGCATGGTGTCATCTCAGTTGATTGTGAATCATCTTCACGTAACTAAAGCGCAGAAATATAACAAGAATTCTACACGGGACATTCGGGCTGAATTCGCACAATTGGTGGGCGATGAATAAAAGCGTCTCCGTCGTAGTGCATCTATGATCTCTACTGAGGCTGCCGCAAAAAGCAAGACAACTGTATTTACATAAATATCGTGGTGATTCTAAAGATTAAAGGCCCATTAGCCCGATTGTGTACGATCCAGGTAAAAACGCGGTGAAAACTTCATTGTTATGTTCGGCGCTGACATTATTTCAACATTACAACACACAGTACTTCCGCGGTAAAAGATATAAATTGTTTTCAGTTCATAATTGCTCACTAAACGATAGTGATGATATATTTAAAATCACGAGCTTGTTGATTCTTAACAGTTATCTCGTGATCTTAAACCGCAAATAGACAGAGACTTTCAGTGATGAAATTAATAAAGCTTTTGCGAGAATTCTTTAAATATTCGATAAATTCAACAACGTTGAAACTGGTAAAAATGTAGACTGACGCGTGAACGTTTAACAGCATATTTAAGCTATATGACCATTCAAGTCACATTCCAAAGCCAGAGTGTATCTCGAGGCTAACAGTAAAAAAGTGGAAAATTATGTCTAACAATGTTTTCGATGGTGGGTCATTTCCTTGTTTCATACTGTGATCAATATAAAATACCAGACTTAAAAATACAAGTCATGCATGGGTGAACTGACCTTTGGTAACGTTAATGTTCATGTACAACTTGCTGCATAAGTACGATTGAGCAATTCAAGCCTGACATTGCTGTTTATCTGCAGATTTATGCAAGTAACACTAACGTCCTTGTTGAGCTTATAACTTGCTTCGTTAATTGATGGCCAACAGACTATGAATGGGTCTTAGCAGCATCAAAATTGCGAATAAGTGTAGTCTTCAGCTATATTTAAACGTACATCATGTTTTGGATGGGTCAGCAGCAGTTATTTACTTCTAACATGGATAATTGTGTGAGCAACATTGACAATGATTATTTGGTAATCACACATCAATACGGTAGTGGTGTAAAATATTTACCTTGCTTCTTCGCCAAGGAAGCTAGCCTTACAGTACATGAGCGATTGGCTGAATGTTGCTGAACCTCCGTTACCATCCATCAAGGCATACTATCTATATCCGCCAACGACCACATACATGCAAATAATTACTATTTAGTTTTGTAAAACCCTAGTGACTATCACGATCTCTAATTGAGACCAGTTGTGGGTTTGCTCGCGGTCGCCTAAAACTTCCATTATACTGTTTTGGACATTTATAAACTGGATTCCGCGAATTACTTTTCATCACCCGTAATAACTTGGGACACATTGGTGTATACAAGCAAGGATGAGTTTCATTCGTCCCTGTCTCGTATCCCCCTGCGGCTTCGTGTTTGTAGAATCGGCCTGACTTGCCTCACTACGTATCGTATGAGGCAACTAAGTAGAGGCAACCTATTTAGGGTGGGTTGAATACCATATCGGTGGAGGAAAGGATCCTGGTAGTTAAGTGGAGGCTTTTCCGATGCAATACACTGCTTTGGCCTCTTCTTCTCCTCGACGGGTGGTCTGAATGGGTCCGATCTAGACGCATTGGCTGGTCACGAAAAGCCCTATGATGTCATTATTTACTGACATACATTCGTTGTCTTCTTGTGTATCTCATGATACAACCGTGGACCCTATATCCTATCTCTTTTGCTTTCCTTTCTAAAGTATTAGAAAATTTCCTTGAAGGCGGTTGTTTAATGAGTGAATCGGGCAGTTATTTTACAGACCACCCTAGCAAGTAACTTCAAGGGCAATCATAGTTAATTGTATATTCTGAGTATAGCCCTTGTGTATCACTGGGACTTGAAACGTGTCCCATCGTCGGGCGTGGATCATGGGTACTGAAATGTTAACAAGCCATCATAGAAATTTCCAAATAAAATTGAAACACACCAGCGAAACCACTATCCGACTCTGATGATAAACCATATAGTGTGGTGACATTTCCACGCTTCATGGACACTCAGTACGTTGATAGGCGTGATGCGGTGTCGGGACCTATCGAGAGTCAACGACTCAGATATCATCTAAGGGATGAAAAAAAATGAAGATGTCACTGCAGTATGGAAAGTTAAGCGTAATAACAAACTTCAGGACACCAACACATCTGTACTCACCTTCAACAAACCATCAGTACTCAAAGTGGTCAAAGTAGGTTTTCGGCAATTGAAGGTCGAAATATACATACCACACTTCCATCAATTCTATAGGTGTAATACATATGGACATCATGAAGATTGCCATACAAACGTCAAAATATTTGACAGATGCGGAGACCATTCTCATCAGAAATCTGATTGTAGATCAATTCCGCATAGTGTCAACTCCGCCAAGGAACATCATTCCACTTCCAAGGATTATGATACTTCGAAACAGGAGAAAGACATGCAGAGGGTAAAGTACAAATCAAACATTCCCGCTCTAGAGGCCAGGGAAGATAGATAGATAGATAGATAGATAGATAGATAGATAGATAGATAGATAGATAGATAGATAGATAGATAGATAGATAGATAGATAGATAGATAGAAGTCATCACAGAATGTAATAGTTGGCGATAGAAGTGCAAGTGCTACTACCGGCACAATTTCTGGTGAGGGAGATACAGATTTAAAAAAGCCACACTGAAATCAATACCCTCTGGAAGAATACTCGCACCAGCCGTAGTAGTCTTACGGTCTGTCACTTTGGGTATACGAAGTGTCATGTGTCCACTGGATTCTGATTGGAAGATAGGTAGTACACATTCACACATGATGTTAAAAATGTGCGTTGGCTTATTGTGACATCTGTTTTTAAGGTAGATAATGTAGAATAGTCTTGCAATCTCGATCATCTCTTGTAAGGCGTTATTTAATCCAGATTAATTCGTGTAAGTAAAGTCATTATGTGCCATTACCTCGAGTACAGTCATATATATATATATATATATATATATATATATATATATATATATATATATATATATATATACATATATATATATATATATATATATATATATATATATATACATATATAGATAGATAGATAGATAGATAGATAGATAGATAGATAGATAGATAGATAGATAGATAGGTAGGTAGGTAGGTAGGTAGGTAGGTAGGTAGGTAGGTAGGTGGATGGATGGATGGATGGATGGATGGATAGATAGATAGATAGATAGATAGATAGATAGATAGATAGATAGATAGATAGATAGATAGATAGATAGATAGATAGATAGATAGATAGATAGCAAAGAGGATAATGAGCACAGAGAGACAATTGTGCTTGCAGAGGTTCTTGATCTATAAATTGGCAGTAAGGTGAAGCTTGATAACATTGAAGTGGTGCCACATGTACTGATCCTCATGGTTAACCCTTCCAAGAACCTTTTTCATGGCTACCACATTCTTTTAGACACACTGTAACTACTGAATCACTGCCATTATTTGTATTTATATTTGTGTATGTCTATTTTATATACCAAACGCTCAAAATTAAGCCCCTTACCCGTTGTGTTTAATGGTGTGTGTGCGGATATATAGTATATATGAATACTCCTACCCCGTTGTGTGATTATTTGTTATTTAATTACACTTCTTTTATATATTACCCTTGGTTAGAAAGCGTGGGGTATTGGTCACAACAACAGCCTGTTGAATAGTAAAGGTCGCGTGTTGGATATTTGTTGACTGGTAATTGTTCATGTTGGACAGTGTTACGGGGTGATGTATATAATGTTATCATATATCCAACATTTTTCGGTACTCCGTATCTAGGAGATGACCGCCCTTGATATAAATTGCTCGGTTCGAGTGCACTTACGGTAGAAAAGTAGGAATCTGAACAGATATATAGAACAAAATGACTCCGTACACAATATAATCAAACTTTAATCAATTACACACAATGGAAAATCAATACACTTCATTAGAAGCATACACTTTTTCGAATAAATTTGTCTTCGAACCCTTTAAGACTCAATTAGATTCATATAACAGATAAAGGAATACCCAATATATGTGCAGATATGTTTATTCTCATTATACTATCGAGTAAACAGTCGATATCGTTGCAGTGTGTGAATGCATCACCTGCTTAGTGATCAATTTCTCCAATTCGTCCTTTCCCTCATTCATTCTTCCGTTTTTCTTTCTCCCCGACTTCCTCGCTGTTTCTCCTTCCTTCTTTAAGCTGACAGGTCGATATCTAGAATTCTTTATGTGTCTGAAGATGTCCCAAATAAATCTGAGCGGACATATCGCTGCGTCTGAAGAGCTTTTTTCGCCTTGTAAAGAGAACAGAGAGCTAGCTTAAGTTTCCCTGTCGGCAATTCCACGGGGAGTGAATCATGTCTCTCTCCCTCGTTATCATATTTCACTATAGGCATTCAAACATATTTAACCTGGCCAAGCATGGCAGACCCAAAACAATCATAGTTTCCTAACTACGCTATGCCATCAATACACAGTTCTAGTCTTTCACACATGAAATCATTTAAGATGGGTGAATTCAAATGGATTATCGTAACTCATCGTTTTCGGCATCCGTCCGTCTTCGAGAGACGATGGTGTAGCTTCCGATTTGGGTGTCCTATCTGCACCTTCGCGAGTGGCTGAAGAGTCCGACCCTTGAGTGACAGTCTCTGTTGCACTTGCTGCAAGTGTATGCTGATGCTTGCTGAGGATGTTTTTGGTTCGCCTTCCTCCTGGATCTCTTTGAAGCGAGGTTTGTGTTTCTCATCTCCTCAGCTTTCTGAGTGCCCTGTCTGACAGCAAGACGCCACGCGGAGCGGTCGTCAACACAGCTCTCCCAATTGTTTATGTTGATGTTGGCTGTCTTCATGTCCTTTTTGCAGACATTTTTGTATCGCAGACGTAGCCTTCCAGTCTTTCGTGCACCTTCTACTAGCTCGCCGTACAGCAGGTCCTTGGGTATGCGGCCTGGGTCCATTCTCCTAACATGGCCTAGCCAGCAAAGGCGCCTCTCGCTAAGAATGGAGAACATGCTGTTCATGCCGGTGCATTTCAGAACCTCTGTGTTGGGAATTTTGTCCTGCCATTGTATCGTAACTCATATAACTGAAGTAACACATGCAATATAATAAATTATATTGTTATACAACAAAACAACAAATTAAACAATTTTTGACACTTCTATAAAAGAAATATAATATACTCATATCAGGTAAAATTGATCTACGAATTTAAACAACTAAATTCATGCACATTGTATCAGACAATTCATGCAAAACATTATATTGGCATAAACGATTTTCATGAAATTGACGCAAAATACCTTACGTTGTGTCTTTTACAACCCATTTTCTTCCTAGGCATCCGGCCCCATGGTCAACCTTGTGTCAGTCTCACCTCCTACATTGACTACTGGTCACGGGAAATTCTCAATCCGTGGCAATTTCACCATGAAATCAGTGTTTACCTTTTTCTTAATAACCTGTTTGAGTACTGCATAAACCAATGCTAACACATGTTTAATTTCAGAACAGAGTTCTCCACATTCCGAACATAGCAGTGTGACGACTGATTCGAGTCCATTCTCTAGAATCTAATCAATGGTTCTCTGGTCACAGCTCATGGGTTCAAGATAGATCGCCAAAAATTTGCCCCGATATTAATTCTGAGGTATTGGCTAGTAGATAAGTGGGTGTTGTCTTGTAAATCTATAGGTTTGGGATAATATGGAAACGTACGTTGGTCACTCCAATGGCGTGTTGATTCGTACATTGTGTCATTAACTTTCAGCTTATGACACATAAAATGCTCAATATGACTGCCTGCTCCTAATAGTATAATTTGTATATTAACCTACGATGACTTACAGGCAATTATGTTTATTTCCCCTTCCGTCACATATCGTCGTTTCCATTTAGATGTACTTTATGCCGCATACCGTTATGTGCTTGTAAAATTACGGCATAATTTTAGTTCATGTAAATGCCGCACAATTTATCGAATAAATGATTCAGAGTATTTTGTTATATTCAAAGCAAACATTATATCGTCAAGTTTAATTCACGTTAGATACGATGGTCCTATTTTAAGTCTGCATCTTCTAACAATGTAACAATGTTTACCTTGTGCTCACTAAGAAGCATATACCAATTGTATAGCTTCGCCGTGAAATTACACTTGAGACCACAAAGGGATATATAAATCGCCATGGTATCATGATAAATGGTTGTCTGGATGATCGAATTTTGGTCAAAAGCTTCAACTGTAAATGGGTTATATGGGTCTGATAATCTCACTTCGGACTTTATGTTTTATCAGTAATTAAGTAAATATTAATATTTCATGACATTGATTCCATTCTCCCCTGTACCGAATTGCAATTAGCCTTTATCACCCTTTAAGTTACAACTGAAAATTGATTACATAATGTCGTTAGCTTGGTCTTCATGATACCTGTCATTAGATTGTTATACGCTTTATTATGATGTTTCGTTATTGCCGTATGTAACAGCGTATTGTCAGAATGACACTTATTTCTGTCTCTCTGTCTCTCTCTCTGTCTCTCTCTGTCTGTCTGTCTGTCTGTCTGTCTCTCTCTCTCTCTCTCTCTCTCTCTCTCTCTCTCTTTTTTTATTAACTTTAATCAATATATAATAGTTCAAAGCAAAACAGATGCTATTATATACATATCTAGTTTGTGTGCTCCAAATGACAAGGTATCATATCAAATATTTGGCACAAGGTCACGCTGATAAGTGCACGTAATGAGAGCACTGTGTTTAACGGGGGGAGGGGTATGTCCGAAAACAAATTAATGAAATAGTGTACGGCACTTATATCATTCTAATGCTATAATTACTTAATTTTTTTAACGTATGAGCATTATGTTACATGGGAAATTATTCAATAGTCATGCCACCTATATTTTCACAAATTCAGTTACCATGCTATTCATGCAGATATAAGTTGAACCTGACTATTATAAACATGTAAAAGTAAACAATGGTTGTGCACATTAAGATACGTGTTATTGCCCAGATTTATTTTCCGAAAGTACTGCAACATTACCACTACTACTAATAATAACTGTGTCTTTTCTTAGTGGGAACAAGCTTTTTGTGGATATCTTGATATACTATTATCATTGTTCTGGTATAGGAAATATTTTCTCAAGCAATAGATGTTCAAAAATCAAATAACTTACAATGGCTAAGTATCAAAAGAAACTAGCTTATAAAACTATCTTTAGCATGAAACTCTCTGCTAAATCAAGACATTATAAAGTTAAGATCTATTTCTAACTTACAGTAACAATGTAACTTCAGAAGTGAGCACCCGGGACTATTACTTGTATTATAATATTATTTTATTGATTTCAGTTGGAATGGTGGGTAGGTGTGTTGGTCTACGTTAAAAAGACTGTTTTATGGAATAATTGTACCAATTGTACAACCTCAGGTGGTCGGAGCTTAAAGTATAGGGAACCTAGCATTGAGAAATAAACAACAACATTAGCTGTGATTGGTGCATTATGTAAACGCTGTACATTTCGTTAGGCTTAAACAAAATTTAATCCTCTTGGCGATATGTGAGAATACGTTAATTCCTATCCTAATCATATTTGGTATTTTTTAATGATTTTTTTTTAAATGTGTGACATCTGGGTGAAACTGGGTCTGTTGCGACTAGATAACTCTTAGCGCTGTCTAGTTCCAGCAAAGGTATCTCTCTTGACAATCTAATATTGTTCTCTTGAACAGTGTGTGACATGCGTGTTGAAGTATATTTCTTTCACAAAACATTAGCATTGAGGTCTATGGAAAAACGATTGGTACCGTGATACCTATATAAAAAAGAACAGCCTCACATTTTATCCATAGAAACGCATAGATGTGGGCAGCATTCATGAACTGTACTAGTCTTATGTAGCAAAACAAATGAATGCTGAACATTATGGGCCACATATTGACAGTCTTTCAAGAATAAAATATATGAAATCTTCAGAAAAGAACACAAGTTGGCTTTGGAAGGGGTCTTTTGTAACTATAGCTATAACATATATAGACTGATGGCTTTATGCCTGTGTAGTCAGCTCCAAGATTAGCATATATGCAATAAAATAAGTTATGTAAAGATAATATAGTTAATTTTAGCCAAAACTTTAGTATTGAATGCGCAAAAAGTGAAATCTCAGGTATAATAAAAACTATCTTGTTCTTGTAAAGCCTGTCATAGACCAGGATAGTTGACACTACTGGTCCACATGTAGATATATCACTTGTATCATATAGAATATTCTGGTATTAGTATTAGTGCTCTCATTGTCCATTGTTGTACACTCTCACGCCTTGAAAGTTAACATGCAATTGTACAGTTACGTTAGTTACATCATCACTCTTAAGCTTTCCACTACATATAGAAGTCTGGAATTTAGGTTCCCACTTTATCAGTCATGTATTTTTGGACAATTTAATTGCATTGAAGTTAATACAAGTGTTCGTTAACTCTATATTGAAGGAAATAAAAAGACCACACCTTACGTATATCATTCAGTTATCTCTTTTACACCAGACATAACATGTTAAGAAATAAAAACCGACTATTTCAGTGATTGTTTATGAAAATAAAGAGAAGATTTGTGAAGTATTATATTAGCCCACGGTCTTAATGCAGATGTAACTATAAGTACCTTAATAATTTCTCCCAGTAAAGTTTGCAAGTTTAGAAACTGATCAAGTATGTTTTGTTTGCTTTAGGTATTTTACTGCCTAACTAAAGCCCATTATTGTTAATTTCTTATGCAGAAGAAATATAAAATATACGCATCTATATTATAGACATTAGTCACCCTTTTATATTGGCGGGGAATGAACACCATTTCACCTGAAATTTTGGTGACTGTACGGGATATTTTAGCACAGGTGCCTTTGAACTGTCATTGCACCTATGGTGTACTGCTTCCCGATATTGTCCAAGGTAATGTCACCAAGCTCTTCTCATTTTTCGCATTGCTGCTTTTGTCTCCTTTAATTCCTTTCTCATAAGCTACATTTGCTATTTAGATACACACTTTCCTCCTGTTTATAAATCCATTGAACTCAGTATACGCATTGTTAAACTTTGGGCTTATTCTGTATTTTAGTCCCCATTTTTCACCCCAAATCCAACATAACCACTTAGAAAGCTGTGATCTGCTTTATTTGGTGACATATTTGCTTATTGCATCAATTTAATTTACTGCACAAAGGATGGAAGCTTTCAATTTGTATGACAAAGAGGCTGCGTAGATTGACCTTTGTTTGAGGACTGGGGGTTAGTGACCTCATATATCTGCAGTGTAAAGTGTTCAAAGATTATACTTTATAATAAGATTGTGTCATGTCCATCTGTCTGAGATGTTAAATTATGCATCTATCAAACAAAAATAAAGTCCTTTATTTAAGGTGAATTGTACTTCTTGAAGGAGAGGTACAAGATGTTTGGTACATATACCTTTGACCTAGATATTACATAATATGATATAATGTGATTGATCCCATATCACCCAGGTAAAGTTCAGTAAGTCCTGATATGAATAAAACACATCCCATAGTTTAAACAATTCGCAAAATGTAGTTTGGTAACAAAGCATACATTTGAAAACAGCCTTAAAATAATTCAAAGAACATTACATACACATTAATATAATACCCAGCTTGGTACCTCCTAAAACTGTTTATGAGAAGCAAGACAAAGTACACGTCTTACTTGTACAGTCCCAAGTTATATCACAGATTATTGAAAAAATTAAGGTTGGCTATTGGTATAATGGTACCAATTGTACAAACCCAGGTGGGCGGAGCTTAAAGTGTAGGGAACCTTGCATTGAGAAATAAACAACAGTAAGTGTGATGGGTGTAATATGTAAAAGTTGTACTCTCTGGTAGGCTTAAACAAAAGTTAAACCTGTAAATAACATGTGTGATTAAATTTATTTCTATCCATATCATATTTGGTATTTTTTAAATTTATTTATTTTATTAATTTTTTTTAAATGTGGGAAACATGTGTGAAACTGTGTCTGTTATGACTCGTTCACTCTTAGCCCTGTTTAGTTTCAGCAGAGTTATTTCTCTTAAATGCAATGGAGTACCTGGTGTTGTCCTTGTCAAATTAACGATCTAAGACTGTTCTCTGTGATAGTGTGTGACATGCTTGTTGAAGTAGGATAGAAAATATTTTTTCTTCACAAAACATTAGCATTGAGGTCTGTAGTAAAACAATTGGCACCGTGATACCATATTCCGAGTCAGTAAGAGCTTGTAGGCAAACAAGATCTTAATCATTGATGAACCCTGTTAGCTTCAATTGCTTGACTATGCATACTTTTAACACGATCGCCTGATGTTTTTTTTTTTTTAAAAAAACGATTAAGTCAAGGCATTTGACTACATATAAACTGGACGTGTTGCTTCTGAATAGCTTTTGCATTAAAAAGCCTCTTTTTTGTAGGTACTTGGTATCTGACTAGAAAACACTTGCATGGATCGTTTACGTATCAACAATATACACGGTCTGTTTGTATGCAGACGTTTTCCACAGATGTGAAGGACTCTGAACCTCATATCGCAAACCATTATCTCGCTATCCAGCAAACAGTGTATGAATGGAATGACCTAGTATGTGTGTATACATAATACATGTGTAAATGCAAATGAATCAACTTCCTGATTATAACGCGAGCAATGTACATACTCGAAGAGATAGCGACTTACAGACGGGTTACTTTCGATAGGACATCGAAACAAATTATACACTTAGCAGCAAGATAAACATTGTTATTTTCTCGTTGGGTGAAACGAGGGATCTGGTGCATACGTATAGCTGTTGTCGCTAATGAGACATGCTTGAATTAAATATCTGAAGGGAAAGGGTGAATCAACACAGACAAGTATAACTTACAACAGAATGGCAACAATATTTCTATTTCACGTCGTAATGTCTGCATTTATTTATCAAGGACAAGGTAAGTTTACAAATACTTTTTAAGCCACAGATGACTCGATTGTATACGCATTCTATCATAATGCAGAATTGTGTGCAGTCGAGGTAAATATGTACTGTATATAAATACCTCAATGTTAAAAGAAAAAATAATATAATCAAATAATGAAACTAAATTAAGTGAATGTCCTTAATTGAATCTTGTTAAAATTTCAGCTTGAAACCGAAATTGTACCTCCGTTTTTTGCGAGTGGAGTGGAAGTGATGAATATATATGCCATGTTGGTCAAATAATGTGTGTATGTGTGTGTGTGTGTGTGTGTGTGTGTGTGTGTGTGTGTGTGTGTGTGTGACAGAGAGGGGGAGAGCAAGTGATCGTGATCTGGACTTTTAACTTCGATTAAACAATGTTTCACACATATCACTACGATGTATTCTGTGCTTCAGGTGATTTCTAGCAATGATGTATTACTTCGCAGGCAAGTAGCATGATGTCCCTCATATTATCCTGGCCATGGGACGACCAGGCCTATATGTAACCTCTTAATGATGCGCGCCTAGCAAGGCAGCCTCTTTTATCGTTTTTTATGTCTTTAGTATAGCTCGGCCGGGGTTCAAACCCGCAAACTCTTGCATATGAGATGACGTTGTAACCTCTTAGGCCACAGGAGCGGTTGTCGTGCCTACCAAACTGATTACATTACTTGATGATGGTACAAATGCGTGTGTTGCGAGTTGTCTGGGGTTGATGAATAGTTATGTCATGCTGGTCAAGGATGAGTGTGTGTGTGTGTGTGTGTGTGTGTGTGCGCGCGCGCGCGTGGGTTACTGAGAGAGAGAAAAAGATCTTTACTTTTAACATTGCTTGAACAATTTTGCCGACATATCACTCTGATGTCTGCAGTGATGTATGTGATAGTGATCTGCAGGGGTGATATGTGATAGCATGATCTCCCACCCAGTAATGCTATCCTGACAACGGGCCGACCAGTTCTTATTATATGTTCTTAATGATGAGCGCCTAGCAATGAAGCTGCTATTCTATTCTTTATAAGTTTTCAGTATGGCTTGGTCGGAATTCGAACCCATGACCTCCTGAATCTGGAAGGACGCTGTAATCTCTTAGGCAGGATTCTCGTCTTGCTCGCCAATATGTTGGAAATACTTGCGGACGGTTCATTATCCTTTTGTTCAATGTGTATTAATTTAATAAGTATGTACTTTATTATTATTAATAACAGTTAAATCATATGGCCTACCCCTTTAAATATATTCACACACTGGATAGTGGTAACTACATTTGTCACCCTTACCCGCCTGGGTTGATCACACAAAAGTCGCTGACATTACGTCACTAAAGTCAAATTCACTAGCATCCATTCGTTTTTATGAATATCAAAATATTTTATGTGAAAAGTACCTATGTACCAATGGATCAAACCCACAATGTATAGATTCAATTTAGTGTGTATGAGTGGTGTATCCAGGACATATTTTTTTTTTTATTTGGGTAGATTTCACTAGTTCTGGCAATTAACAGTCTTCAGGAGTCTCGTGTCATTCACTACTGTTTCCATGTTTTAATGTTATAATGTGATTCACAACTTGTGGTACACTCTTGATTGTATAACTTACTACTTTTCAATTATTCCATTATCATGTGAATATGCCCTACTTCAACCCTACTCCACTTTATACAGGGTTATAAACAGACACATTCGCAGAGGAAATCATAGATAATGATTAACTTGAACTGACATATATACTTATCAAGTTTTGGAAGAACACATTAAGCATTATTCATTTTAATTCTAATTGAATTCACGAACTTTGTAATATCCGATCCCTGTAATAAATACAAACAAAGATAAGTAAATTGATAAAGCCGATAAGGAACATACACGTTGTAAACTTCTCTCTCTCTCTCTCTCTCTCTCTCTCTCTCTCTCTCTCTCTCTCTCTCTCTCTCTCTCTCTTATATAAATCTGCAATTTATCCTCTCTCTCTTTGGGCTCTATACTTGGACTCTGTCATTGCGGGTATGTGATAAATATTGCCAGTAGCGTTTGGTGGTCGGTGGTCGTTTCTAGCGACTTTGCTTTTTTCTCCCTCCACCGCTTATATTTGCATCCATATGAATCCTTTATTTTGTTTAGAAATAGTATTAAACCCCCTGACAAAACAGACACCAACAAAGAGCTATATCTGCTTTATCCTGCAGTGATGAACCGGAATATTATTGTATGTGTTGTAATATATGCAGGAACAATATGCATGAAGTAACAAACATTGTTAAAAAGTATAAAATAACGCAATGATTCATGTTTATTTTTTTATTTTCATTTTTGAACGAAAACAATAATTATGATATAGCCTAGTGTTTCGAAGAATCCGAGCTGCCCGAGAGTTTTCATTTTTGTCTGTATAATTTAGCTAAAGCAGATACTTCAAATATTGCTACAAATTATACAAACCTCAAATCCAAATAATTTCCAACGAAATGAACGTATCTTCAAAATGAGTGTACGAAGACTCGCCGTGGTTCTGGCATAACAATTGGGTCCAGTTCAGAGTAATGCATGGGTTGTCTCAATAATGATGAGATTAAGCACATATATATAAGTCTAGGGATCAGAATAACACGTGCTGTCTAAACTGAATGCCATGAATCATCAATGATATATTGCTGACTATAAAAGCGGCGTGATGCAGTCCTATAAAACCAAGTTATTAATTTTCAAATATGTTAAACAGCTGATATTATGCATGTAAATTATGTGCATTATTCAATTAATAGTTTATATGTATAACTATTGCGACTTAATGCCGATAAAAGTTAATCTTAAGGGTGATGTACAGGGAGAGAATGGCGGCAAGCGAGACTTTACCTTCAGATCACGTTCTCGACAAAACAAGGTTATCGACTAATCTCTGATTTCGCAGATACGCGTACGATCTTTCAGGTTAGATGTCTGTTTAATATCGCAAGCAGTTCACTATTTTCTCACTGACATAGTTTTTAGAAATGTTTTGATACTTTGAGCCACAACAAACATTGAAAAAAACTAAATTTCAAATTAAACAAATATGGCGCAATGAGAAAGTTTAGTTATATAGCATATAGGTAAATAAAACCAATATCTGGTTCATTTTCAATATAAAGAGGTACATGTATCGACAGGATCTATACCACTACGTACTAATATAGCGGTAACAACTACACACCGACAGTAATTTGTATATTTTAGAAGTGAGAACCGCGATACGGCACAAGCAATTGTATGTGCATGTTATCGCACATTCCTTTATAGTGACCATGCTTTTAGCACAAACTTTATCAAAGTACTGATAAAGATTTTTTTTGTAATGGTAGGTCGGTATGTTTACTCCTGATAATCATAGATATCCACGTTTACCCCAACGTCGTTCGGTACAAAGCAATTAGCGCATTAGCAATAAGTTATTATAACCTTTATCATATGTGTATACGCTCTCTGCTATCCCTAGCTTGATATCATTGAGGACATATCATGCTTAAACATGTAACCAGCCGTGATTACTTCCTTGGATCTTTATTACAACATATATCAACGACTCCAAGAGTTTCCATCATCAAAATACTTTGGGCATGTACGTGCAGAAGAATATGCAGAGAAAATAATGAATATTTTTCATTTGGTTCAGTTAAAACTGAAAGCGTGTATCAAACTGTGATATTTTGAAAATATTCTGACAAAGCATTTCTTTAAGGGTTTGTGTCTCTTAAGATCTGGAAAAGTGGCCAGTTGCTTTCTATATAGATACGATCACAGTAGCTTGTGATGTGCGTAATTTGTCATACTGAATATGATCAGCAGTATCAGTAATATCCTTAGCAAACATCATAGATGGACCTTCAGATCTTGTATAATCATCAGAATATCTCGCTAAACCAAATATTGTTGTGGAAACATCCGCATTCCTCTGAGCAGATTCAATATCTCCTCCGTTAATTATATATGTAGCTCTACTAAACAGCGCCGTAATCCCATTGTTAATAAAACCAACTCACTCATTCCCTTCAAATGGTGTTTTAGCTGCAACATTTGTTAACATTTCTCCTTCTACTTCAATAAATGCTTCAGCGGGTAGGAAATGTCACCTTATATTATAACATTGTAGTTCAATTATAACTCGATCATTTTGTTGTTTTGCGTTATAAGAATAAAATTGATCATCACGTACAGAATCATCTTTGCGAAACGTAGCGTATATATCAAATGTTGGGTCGGGTGATAATATGAACATTTTCTTATATATATTTCTCGATCCAAATCATCCTCTCGCTTACCTTGTCAAACCACTTCCTATTATTAAATTTTCAGTAATATTACTTTTAATTGTCCAGATCCTTGATTCATTAACTTTACTATTTTCATTTGCGGCTTGGTTTATTATTTTAATGACATTCGCGGCCATAATATGCGTAGATGCCAGTTTTACTCGTAATATAATCGAGCTGATTTCTTTAAGAGTGGACTGGGTTTCAAGACAAAACAAACACATATGCGAGTGACAACGAAAATGTAGTACACTCTCACACTAATGAGTAGGAAACATGAGATTAACATAAATACAAAGGTACATACTATGGATATACAACAAAAACTTTGACACAAAGACTACTATACCAAACTCATGTATTCAAAACACTACCGTGTAAAATTCATGTAGTCATACACTATTGTATTGAATTCATGTAGTCAAACAGTACTGTTCTTCAATTTATGTAGTCAAACACTAATTCACGTAGTCAAGCACTACTGTATTAAATTCATGTAGTCAAACAGTACTGTTATTCAATTTATGTAGTTAAGCACTACTGTTGTTAAATTCATAGAGTAAATGTTGATTTCGGCCTGCTTTACGGCACTTTCACTCCCACCTTCCAGACGTTCATGCGCCTACACGTGCGCACTTAACTGGCAGTGTAACGTCGTAATGGTGTACCAGATATCTTCATATTCACTCATTCATCTGGTTATTCACACCTAGTGAGCTGAATATGGAAAAAAAAACAACTTTCCGAATATTCTGCATAATTGTAACTGCATTAAAATATATGACGGTTACAAATGGGTTAATAAAACCAGCCTGAAATATACCTCATGTACGACTGTGCCGAACGAATGACGTCAAATTAAAATAGAATTATAATATACTAACACTCTAATACATACACAAGTCATACTCACTTGATGAATTAAATAGCAAGTATGATAAAATAACGTAAACGTATAATACATCATTGCACGTGTTTTACGAAACTGAATATTAGTTTTTCTAAAGTTCATTAAAAAGCATACATCTCACCAAACTATTTGGCTCAAATTAAATGAAATGGCAGTTCCGTCCCGACAGCTGAATACATTTAGAGCTTCTCTTTAGTGGCTGTCCCCCTCAAGATTGATACATTATATCACGTGTTACAAAGAAAAAGTATATTTATTAAAAATATTATAGCGCGAAACACGACACCTTAGTAATACTGGAAAATATGGTGGTCTAACCTGGCCATATCGGGTATATCTTAACAGGTGGCTGTGGTTTTCGTCGTATTTATCGTGTTAGTCTTTACTTGGCTGCAGAAAACGCCTTATTGGCAATAATACCATGTTACCAGGATATTTTTCACCAATAACATTAATAGATTTCATCGATAATTGTTTTGCGATTGGCACTAATGTGGGAGCCATTCTTGCAAGTAGCCCTTGAATAACATTACCAAGACGATCATCGTAAATTTTTGTATAAATGGGTAATTGCGAGTTTACAACTCTGACCATGACAGGTTTATTATGGTGTAGTTGTATGATCATCTTATTTATTATCGTTATATCTAATCGCTATGATTTCTATCAACAAGTTCATCGATAAATTCCCGGCATAGGCCGATATCCATTATACCGCCTTGAAATAATCGTCGAAAAATATCAGCAGCCTCATTAATTATTTCCTGTGAGATATGTCCAGCCCGCGCTCCTCCTGTGAAAATGTATAATCGTGCTATGTAGGAGAGAATATTATTAGGATAGGATATAAAACCACTGCCCCGAACACCGCCTGGTGAAATACCTCTACCATAGCACCATGCGCATCATAACATACTTCTGTAGGAGGTTCTCTATACAATTGTCGATTCGACTCGTCTTAGTTCTAATTTTATTAAACACATCAGCCCAGTAATGTGTAGTTTTGTTATATTTTTCATATCCTGATTGTAACACTCTTTCTAGTTTTAACAATCTTTTTCTACTTTCATAAGTCGTAACAACACAACATTTATCTGGATCAATTTTACCGATTTCCTATAAAGCATTTTCCGTAAATTTGTTACGTAATTCTTCGGCTATTTCTTTATCAGTTTTTTTTCGGACCCGATTGAGGTGATGGCGTTTGAAGTCTTGCCGGCTGAGGTATTTGACCAGGAAGACTTTTTCAAGTTAAGGGAGAAGACATTTTTCTTCTTCTCCTTTTTCTTCATATATAGCTTCTTTAGTAGTTGTTGTTATAGTTTTAAACAATTGTTGAGAACCTTCTGCAAAATCAACTTAAGATTCTTGTCTAGTAATTTTTGTTTGACAGAATCACGAACAGGTTTAAATTTATTAATCGCTGCTAGGCTGTCTCGTGCCGAACGGGTAGTTAATGGTTCACCTACCATATTATTTTTTATATTATATGATTTAATTTATAGAAGTGGAAAGGGCGCAACCTCGATGGTAAACATCACGCGCATAATAATCAGCAGCAGAGGAGGTGAACAGACCAAGTTTTCAAGCAAAAAAAAGGCTTCTACGGAAACCGAAACTAAATCAGACAAATCGAAACTAAATTAGATAAACTGAAACTATTTCACATAAAAGGCTGCTATAGAGTCTCCCTAGGTAGGAAAGTGAACAGACCAGCTTTTTTAGTCGTCAACGATGCTTCCTTCTAGTTAATATTTACTAGGAAGTTCTCAATTTGTCAAATAAACCCTTCTAGTTAATATTTACTAGGAAGTCTTAATTTGTCAAATAAACCCTTCTAATAAATATCAAGAGAAGGGTCCATTTGGTAAAAAAAAGATGCCATTTAGTTGACGTTCACCTCCTCGGCTGCTAATGCGCTAACTAAATATTTGATCAAGTCCGATACGATATCTTGTCCGAGGGTCTGATAAATTTATCGTCACAAATCCGTGTGGGATTGTCTGAGCGTGGCTAAAGAAATTTCTAAATCGATTATGATCCATATCACCACTGCACCAAGTTTGCCAAATATTTCTAAGAGTATGAGTATCAACTCCGTTAAATACACACAGCATATTGCAGTTATCTCTGATCACTTTTGGTATTTGAGTGTAACGTTGAGTGATATATATCACATCGGTGTTTTTGTGACGCCCCCGGGAAAATATTCTAGCAGGATTCTTTTGATTATCTAACATGATATCATCATATACGACTAAATTGTTAATACTTCCATCAATATCATCAATACTAGGTGCCTCTTCGATATCGGTTATAAACTCAATAACACCATCACCGTTAATTTCTTGCGCGGCATCATTAAAATCCTTTAATACTTCATAACATCGTTGATCGTCTACACTCGGAGCAATCATGTACAATTTATCCCACTTCATCCATCTCGTTATCAAATTAAGTAGCAATTGTGTTTTACCACTTCCAGATGGTCCGATGATAATCGCGCGAATAGAATTTGGTAACATTGCATGGTGTCTAATAGGTTCCCGTCGTCGAGTAGCTGAATAATCAATTACATTCATAACTGTTATATATAAATTATGGATCTATATTGTGTGAAGTGTAGGACGCGTACTGGCACAAATGACTTGACGACGATTACAACGAAAAATAATCGATCAGCGCTTTCTGGTAAATGCGTACAATGTAGTACGAAAAAATTTAGATTTACTTCCACGAAACCTTTAAAAAAAAACGAGGAGGTGATATTGCAGCCAAATTGACAAAACTCCCAGGAACACCGTGGGCAAAGTATCCAGGAGAAAAGCACCTTCCAGGATATAGCTACTGTGGACCGGGAACACGATTAGATATCAGACTTGATGATCAAAATTTACCCCGACCCGGCGAGTATCCAATAAACGCTATTGATAAGGCGTGTCATGCTCATGATGTCGCTTATAAAAGCAGCAATCTTCAACACAGACATCTCGCAGATGTAAAATTAATTCATGCGTTAAATGCTATTCCTGATAAATCCTTCAAAGAAAAATTGGCTTCGTGGTTGGTAAAATCTGCTATGAAGGGTAAATTGATGTTAGGTGCTGGTAATTGAAAATGCTAGCATTTTAATATGGAATCTATTTATTATTCTCCGAGAGGATACTGGAGAGGTTACGCAGCAATCAATAAACTAGCTAGTGCATCAAAGGTGAAAAAAACTACAGCGGCAAACTGGTTATCTAAACAGGCAATATGGCAAATTTATCTACCAGCGCCTAAACAAATTAACTATTCGCATTTTGATGTTACAACACCTAATGAAGTTCATCAAGCTGATATACTATTTCTGCCGCATGACAACGGTTACAATTACGCGTTAACGTTAGTTGATATTGCAAGTCGATACAAAGAAGCAGAACCGTTAAAAACAAAATCATCTACTGAAGTAGCTTCTGCATTTGAAAAAATTTATCGACGAGGTCCTCTGCGCTGGCCAAATCTGTTACAAGTTGATCCTGGCAAGGAATTTCAAGGTGTTGTTACATCTACGATGAAACATCATAATGTCGCCATCAGACGAGGACACACTGCGCTACATCGCGATCAGGCAATTGTTGAACGGTTTAATAAAACCCTTGCTGAGCGGTTATTCGGATATCAATACGCAAAAGAATTCATCCAGGATAAACGATCCCGTGAATGGGTCAAGAGATTACCAGCTGTGATTACCGCAATCAATAATGAGATTACTAGAACAATTAATATGAAACCTGTCAACGCTATTAAGAAGGCGTCTATCAAAATGGAAATCCAAGGAATTTCACAAAAAGAACCAATTCTTGGTAGTAATGTCATTGTAAGGTACTTATACGAACCAGGAGAGCTTGAGGGTGGTAAAAAAAGAGCTACTGATCCTATTTGGAGCGTCACTACGCATAAAATATCCGGCATAACACGATCAACTGGTAGACCTCCAGTCTATAAACTGGATTCAACTGCTCCTCAGCGAGGATTTACACGCAAACAATTACAAGTGATTCCCGAGGATACTCAATTGCCACCGCGTGGTCTTAATTAGCACCCAGGGTGCTGTCACCCCGGCGTCTATTACACTCAAGACAGGTCAACATCACATTGTTTCTGACATGACCGAGATTGTTATCTTTTCTATCTACGGTGAATTGGCGAGGATCTTTATCCGAATACTGCCAACGCATTATACAATTGCAACTCGCGCAGTGATTGTTCTGTTGTTGCTTTAGTGTCTTAATTAATTCAGCATCAATGTCAAATTCTCTTTTATTTTTTTTTATCCTGTTGTTTATAACCAGAGAGTTTTTTTCTGATTATATTATCATCGGTGTGTATATTACTTATTGTATTGTCATTATCATTAACCACAATTCTTCGAAGTTGGTTTATTCGCCGTACTCTGGATACTGCGAGATAAACTAAATTTGACCACTCAATATGATTATCTACTATCCAAAGAGTTGTATCGGATATAGTCAATCCCTGTGAAGAGTGTATTGTTGCTGCATAACCTAACGTCCATGGGGATTTATCAGCACCTAATGCATCTTTAACGACGCTGATATCAACCAGCACAATATCATTTAATACTAAATTCTGCTTTTGTTGTTGTCCAGGAATGTCAACGTCGATATTCTGCTTTCGTGTATCCTTAGGTCTATAACAGAGTGGTACTGGAAGCGTTGCAAATTTTTCTTTATGTAGCGCAAACAACTTCATCTGAAGTGCGTCTCTGACTATTTTTCTACTCGCGATTATTAAATCATTTGGCTTCCACATTTCCCAAAAATCATTCATGGGAGTTTCTGAAATTATTTCACGCGCTATTTCACATTGGATTTTATCCGGTTGTAATCTAATTAGCGCTTTGAATTCTCGTAATTGTTCATCAAGTGATCTATGGTCGGTATTAATCTCTTCATAATAATCTACAAATCCTTTTAGCCATTCATGTGGAGATCCACCAACAAATGGCTGCGGTTGGCCGTGATCCCCGCACATGACGACTTTTGTATTTTTCAATAACAACCATGATAGAAATGTCTGTAATACTGTCAACGATATAGTACATACTTCATCAATGATTATTACATCAGGAATGAATTTATCACCCATTCGATCAGGAGTCCAATTATCGCCTTTCCATCGAAAGAAGCTGTGATAAGTACAGGCTTTTACCCCCCGCGCTATCATCTCTCTAGCGAGTCTGTGAGTTGGTGTTAACACAATCATGTTTGTGAAATCCGTAGGATTTTTACGACGAAATAATTCGATTGCACGAGTTGTCTTTCCTGATCCACCACAGCCGTTTAAATAAACTGTCTTGTATCTACAAATCGGATCGGATACGGGCGGTGCAGTAGAAAATTCTGATTGAATCTCTGAGATATTATGGTTACTTTTCAAGTATTTATCATCCATAGCAACGTCTGCGGATTTACAATACTCATGTAGTGTTTCTTTTTTAAACCTCCAATTCCCCCACGCTTCCTTAGGATCTGTGAATTTAGCTACATCTGATTTGTATTTCTCATGGATATACATCGAATCAGTAGCTACTCTAACCGCGGTATTAGGAAATCTGTTTATCATCGAGAATAGATTAATACAAGAATAGGCTAGCATAGAACTTCTCAAATGTGTGTATTGACAACTTTTTCCATCACAGTAGGTAACAACCGTACCTAGTTTCTTACCATTTCGAAGGACATCATCTACCCAAACATTATTAGTTCCGCTCGCAGATTTGTAAGCTTCCTCATCTAATTCCCCTGATAGAAAAGCGTTCTTACGGGTTACAAATTTCCCTTTTTTTATTAAATCAGATATTATGAAATTGTATTCTTCATCGTCTATGATTAATCTCGAAGAGTATTTTGCATTATCAAATCTTCCACCTTGAGTAAATTTACCGATTATTTTTCGTCCGAGATCTTTAGCCTCTCTATTACTACCTTCGAATAATTTCTTAGACCAATCTATGATTTGTTCCTCGCTGAAATTCTTCGAATTTCCATCTAGAAATTGTTTTCGTTGTTCGTTAATTATTTTTTCTAGATCAGGTTTTGGTAACCAAACATCTTTCTGAGCGTTATAACAAATAATCGCTTCACTGACAATTAACGATATTAGCATACCACAATCGATCATATACCACAATAGCACAATTGGCATCCACGCTTTTTCATACATATGTCTACCAAGCCAAAGATAACTACACGGATGTAACCCTGTAGCTAATTCGAATGATATCACACGAGCGAACCCGGTTAAATCAAAATCAGGCAATGGACCATTAATCGCAACACGAGTCATTTCATGTGTGGGATGTCCAAATCGTTTAAAATATTCAGAGCATTCTCCATATCCGAGAAAACTTCCAGGATAACACGCGGATATATCAATTGAAATCATACCATCACGTGAGTATTTCGTATTCCACAATCCTCCATGACCCAATTCGACGCAACTCAACTTCACGTCCTCCAGAAAATCACTTCGTGTTGGACGCCATGAGTTTTTTTCTCGTGCGAAGTGAGCTACCACTGATGGAATAGTAAAACTATCCGTAAGTAGTTTTTCTGTAGAAATGCTAGTGTTTCCTTCTAAATACTCATTAGCGATTTTTCTCATTCTAGTATCTAATTCTTCAGTTCGATATAATTCACCATTTGGTTTTACAAACTGATCAAATCCTATTTCCGGATCCTCATTACTCCTGAGTAACCATACTGACACAGGGTCGTCTTTGGTTAACGCGTGAATAGCATCAAATAATTTCTCTTCATAGAAATCATCCCTAGAAAATTCTTTAGGGATATATCGAACAGTTCTTTCTCGTGGAAATATATTTACCGCGGGTGTCCACGCGTGTTTGTTATGATCAATAATTTCAATTGGAGCTCCTCGCGATTGATATTTTGGTTCGTATAATACTTCTCCGGTTATTGTCGCTACCGATATTGGAAATTTTAATAATGCTTCTAATTTAGCTATATCGGAAATCCTTGCTCCATGTTGATTCACTGTTAGTTCCCATTCGGTTATTTTTTTTCTTCGTAGATCAGTTAATTTGTTTCGCCGGGATGCATTTTTGAAGTGTTCTATTAACCGTGTTGCTACACAATTAAGTGGCAAAGCCACTGATGATGAAAACATCGGAGCTAGTTTTGTAATATTAGGATTATTATTTATTGGATATAACCCATACACAACTGCTGTTACAGGGTAAGATTTCTCATAGTATGGTTTGTCAATTCCAGTTAGAATTCCTGGTTTGGAATCTCTACTCACAATAATAGTTTTTTTATCCTTAAGGATTGGGTCAAATTTATCTCTGATAATCCATTCACCTTCCTCTTCGATAATGAATTTTATTCTAAAAAAATACTTCAGTAGAGATTTCCCGCCAAGGTGTGAAAGTATCACAGCTGCTCTTATATCATTCATAGTAGCATCAATTATGGGTATATTGACATCTTCATCAATAATTCGAAATGTCGACCACGTATGAGATGCTCCATCACGCTTAAACTCATTAAAACAGTCGCTGATTTTACTCAATAGTGGTTTATCATCTACTAGACTTTTAGGTATATCAGAGATTCTATCGAGATTAAATCTAACATTTTTCCAAGGCTTAATTTTCGATAATCTCTTGAACTCCTTCATATTATAATTAAAACAAGTATTTAAATAAGAAAATTTTATATAATGAATCATTGCAAATGGCTTATGATTGGATCAAAGACTCCGTGTAACAAATCATGCAGAAATGAATTCTGTGGGTATCATATGCAGAGTGTGAGAAACGGTTCGGAGGGACCTCTACCATGCTTGCATTGTGGGGTAGGTGTAAGAGGCAAGTCGCAGTTATGCATTAATTGCGGGGGTAAGCGTTATAGAGAGTTAAAACGTTATTATGACAAGCGAAGAATCAAAAATCCTGACGACGTCAATGGCAAAATCATAAAAACTACGGCTGATTATATAAAAAGATTTGCTAATGTTATAATTCAGCCAATTAACGAATTAGACAAATAGATATATTATATATAAATGAGCCAAGAATTTCAAAGACATCCTGTTATTAAAAATTACGAAGCTTCTCGTGATGGTGTTGTTAGACACAGTAAAAATAAGAAATCTGTTGGGCGGGATAATGGTATGGGTTATTTGATATTTAAAGCTGGAGGGAAAATGTATCTCAATCACCGTTTCGTCTTCGAAGTGTATAACGAATCAATCAAAGATGGTTTTGTTATTGATCATATTGATTCTAATCCCAAGAATAACAAGTTGAACAACCTTCAAGTTATTTCTCAATGTGAAAACACAAAACGAGGAAGAACTGGGAAATACCCGAAAAATGCTAGATCCGTAAAGTCAATGGACACTGACAACAAGGAGATAGTATTTCAATCAATGTCAGAAGCTGGTAGGTATTTCGATATTCACACCTCCTCAGTACAAAAAGTAGCAGAGGGAATTTATAAGACCGCTTTTTCAAAGCGTTTTAAAAACAAAATTCAGTTTTCTTACGTAGGGAGATAACTCCGTTAGGTATAACGCGTGTGAAATCCATAGGATTTCCACCAATGACAGAGTTACGGATCTTAAACACGGAAATACTAGCGTTGGAAAATCTTCGATTTTTCATTGGCTGTTATAATTAAATAAATCCGAACAAAACACAATCAATTTTGTCTTTTTTCAAGTATTAACAAAACTGTTTTATAAACACGTCGTATTTAAACATTTTTTTTAATGTCTGTTTCAAGTATTATGCGTGTTTTCAACGTTGTCAGTGATCGCTAATAAACAAACAAATAATTACAATCACTACACCTATTTTATATCACCTCGTCGTAATGAGTGTATATATACAAATTCGTTCTTATTATAATTGGGCATTTAGCCGAAATTCAAGTGTAAACAAAACCACACCGTCACACGTGGTATGAACGTTATTATTGACATTCAAAACCAAAGTTTCGATTTTGCGGTTTTGTTTACACTTGAATGTAGAATAGCCCGCGTCATCCATTGTCATTGAAATCAATTCATTCATTGTGTCACCTATAATCTATTGTTGTACCGTCGTCATTGTCATTGAAATCAATTCATTCATTGTTCACCTATAATCTATTGTTGTACCGTCGTCATTGTCATTGAAATCAATTCATTCATTGTTCACCTATAATCTATTGTTATGTGTTTGTCGGTTGTAACCGTAGAAATCCCTTGGATTTCGGGCGCTGCTTGATGTATAAAACACCAAGGGGTTCAAAACGGTGAATGTGCCGTCGTCATTCATTATATATAATCATAATCACCTATAATCGCATTAAGCTTCTGGGTATACTAAGATGATCAACACCTTAGTGTATCCAGAATTCATTTTGAAAATACTTTGTATTTTTAATACTTTGCATTTGAAATACTTTATTTAAACAAATATATTTTTATATATATATATATATATATGAATATTGAAAATCTCAAATTGATTATTATTGAAATCAACAAGTTGAAGGATGAAAATGTAAAATTATGTTCAGGTTTGGATTGTGATCAAATTATGACCAATTTCGAGGATATACAATTTGCAGAACAGACCGGAAAATATGTCCTATCTAAAAAATATTTTTTAATTAAGAATATCCAAAAGCTTATACGTGAGAGCTTAGTCAATACTGAAGATGTTAATGTCTTCGTACCATTATGTAGCATCGTTGAACGTGTTCGAAAGCAATTAGGATTAGAATATGAACAAAAGAGACTTATTAATTGTAAAGTGAGACAATTAAAAACATTAATGGAAAACTCTGAAGGTGATGAACCCCACGCGTAGAGAGCCTCCTTTGTTTGTATAACCAGTACGGTATGAGGAAGTAAAATTATGTGTGACTCAGTACAATAACAAGGAAGTATTAAAATGATTTACATTTTTTAGTTAGTGATTTCTTTCGAAATGATTTGCAATGAAATGCTTTGCATTTGAAAATCCAAAGGATTTTTTAATTTGACAATTAGTGATACTCTTCTAATAATGATAGGACAATCATTAACTACACGGAACACTAAAGAAAGACTTGAAGCTCTTAAGAAAATATTACCCCTTCATGATAGAATCCGTGAAAAACTTCAACAACGGCAATCAATGGCCACCGACTTCACAGAGGATACAGAACAACTCTTCAAACCGGTTGTCAAGGCAACTACAGATGTGAAAACAGCAACTGAACGGGCGATATACGGAGATGTCCCTAAAGAAGGTCCTAGAACAGAGAAGCCTCTTCTCCCTGTGTTGGAGAAAATAGCAAAACGAACTAAACAAACGAAACAAGCTGTACAAATACTTCCAGGTGAAATCGCAGGGGAGATGGAACTACAACGACAGCAAGAACGAGAAGAACGAGAAGAACTACAACGACAGCAAGAACAAGAAGAAGAAGAAGAACAAGAAGGCGCAGTTTCCACTTCTCGTGGTGTTCCCTTTATAGACAAATTCACTCCGACGGGTATAATAGAAATAAAACAATTTCAATTAATGAAACCCAACGATTATATCGCCTTTGGTAATTTTGCTGTTCAAAGTTATTATTCAAGAAAAGATTTTTTGAAGGACGAGTATAAAGAGAGTAAAATATCACGACTTGACTGGGTTGATTGGTTGTTTAAAGTGAATCAAAGTATTGATCGTTTAAAAAAGGAAAAACTAGAGTATAAAATGTTTATGAGAGGAATTGAAGATTATGACATACAACAACAACAAGAAGAAGAAGAAAAGCAACAAGAACAACAAAGAAAAAGAGAAGAAAAAACTAAGAAAAAAACCGGAAAGGGATATTCACCTATGGATTTTCACTCTAGTGTTGGAAATTCTAGTGTTGGAAACTCTTCGAGTGGAAATACAAGTATTTCTTGCCCTGGTAATATTCTCGGTGATATAGCACGATTAGAAGTACTTGTAGGTGGAAAACGAGCCGGGAATAACTCACTGGAAATAATCAATGAAGCAGCTGATATCTGTAGGAGATTATTTCAAGGTGGTATCATGGATATTGCAACATATAGAGATTTCATTGAGGAGTTAGCCGAAAATTCTCATGGTTATCATAGCGATTAGATAATTGGAAACACTAGCATTTGGAAAAACACTAGTGTTTTTGTATATAGAAGAATGATCATACACTACAACCATGATAAACCAACTAACGTCTACGTGGTAAACTCACGATTACCAAAATACCGAGTATACTATGGAGATGGTCTCGGTAATACTATAATGGGATTATTTTCAAGAATGGCTCCAAAAGTGGCTCCATTTGCAAAACAGGCAGCAATGAAAGCAATTGATGTTATCCGAGATAAGGGTATTAACACTGTTGGTGATCTTGCTAGTAAGGCGTTTTCAGCCGCTCGGGATAAACTAACAGCGCTAGTTCGACGACGAAATTCTTCGAATTTCCAATCAAACCCCAGAAACACTAGTGTTTCTAATGCTAGCATTTCTAGAATGACTTCACTGCCATCTACTGCAGTAATGCCTACACAGGTTAGTAAAATAATAAATAACGCCGTGGATAAAAAACTACAGTCGTTAATGACTAACGCCCAGGATAATATAACAGCAAATATGATAGCCGGAAGTGGGCTTCCGGGAAGTGGCTTTAAGAAGATTCGCCGGAAACGTTAGAAATATTTATTTGAACAGGATTTCCAATTATGATAGTTATTGTAGAAACACTAGTGTTTCTAATACTAGCATTAGAAATATTTGTATCAGAATCACTTGTGATTCTATTTATTTGAATAGGATGCTCAGTTGTTATGGTTATTGTAGAAATGCTAGCATTAGAAATATTTGTGTCAGAATCACTTGTATCAGAAACATTAATGTTTCTAACGCTATCTTCATTATCAGATATTTTCATCATCATTATTAAAATACACCCAACTAAATATTTATTTTAAAAATTCTTTAGAATTTTGAAAATTATTTATAATTTTGAAAATTATTTATAATTTGCTAATTTTGTTAGATTTTTTACTTTTTTTACTCATTTTTCTAGTGTTTTTACTCATTTTTCTAGTGTTTTTATGCAATTCATCGACAAAATTTCATGAAAATCGAGGATGAAAACCCCAGGAATTCATTTAGAGAAAATCGATTTTCATGAAATTATGTCGACGGATTAGCCAAAAAACAATACAAAATCAATAAAAAAAACATCGAAAATTCGATAAAACAACATAATTTTAGCCTCACATGATAAAAAATCTGATCAAAATCGATTTTCTCTAAATGAATTCCTTGGGTTTTCAATTCAAAATTCCTTCAGAATTCCTTCAGAATTTTTGATTTAGACCATCGGATATATAATAAAAAATGTTCAAACAAAACCCTGATGTTGCATTTGACATGGAAGCCCCAGTACTTAAAGATACTTCTGTACGTGATTATCAATTTTTTGCTTATCACGCAGTACAACCTAATCTTCGAGGAAGAATTGAACTTCAGGTTCATGATACCAGTAAATACTTTTTACCCGCTGAAGCCTTTATTGAGGTTGAAGGTGAACTCGTACAAAATAATGATCTTAATACAGTATATGGGCCTAATTTACAAGTTGGTTTTGTCAATAATGGTATCATGGCATTATTTGAAAGCGCAAGATATCTCATTGATGGAAAAGAAATCGAATCTATTGAGCGTGAAGTTGATGTAGCAACAACAATACTAGGGCTAGCAAGATACTCTGATGACTATACTAGATCAGCAGGTCCATCTATGATGTTCACGAAAGATATTACTGATAATGCTAATGGCGTTCAGCATATTAAAATACGTACTCCTCAAGATACCGCGTCTGGTCCAAACCAACCCGATACCCCTGAACACAGAGCTAGACCAGGTGCTGCCTTTGATATTCTCGGAAGTGTTAATCCTAATTACAACCTAGGATTTGCAACACGAGTAGCAACGTTACAAGGAGATCGTCGACATTTTTCATGTGCTATTCCGCTCCATCATATATTTGGATTTTGTAGAAACGTCAGAAAAGTTATTTATGGAGTAAAGCATACTGTAGCACTAGTGAGAAAGGGTAATGATAATAATGCAATCTGGAGCGCTGTTGGCGTTGCCGATGGTAAAGTAAATTTAACAAAACTAACATTATGGATGCCAGTGTTGACTCCATCATTGTCAGTAGAACCGCGGTTGCTATCATTTATGGATCAAGGGGGGAAGAGATTATTAAGCTGGTTGACAACGTCCACAGATACCATGGATTCTAATATTGATGGTACACTTACATGGCATTTGGCAGCACGACAGGGTGTTTCAGCTCCACGGCATATTTTTATTGCTCTACAGGATATTACGAGATTAAACAATCAAGAACGTTCCCATATGATATTTGATCAACTTGGGTGTAGTGAAGTCTCGCTGAAAATAAACGGACAACAAGAACCATCAGAGGATATACAACTTAACTATGAAAATAACCACATTGCACGAGTTTATCATCGATTGCTATCATTTATGGGACGTGATCAAAATGTAGATACTGGTCTACAAATATCACAATTGGATTTTAAAGGTCTGTATCCGATTTATTACTTTTCCCTAGAACATCTTGACTTGATGAAACAGTCCGTAGTTGATATACACTTCCGAGCTCGTGTACATCTTGGTGTTCACCCTGCTGCTCCTCCTCCTGGTGCTGTTGCTGGTGATGTTGTTAATTACAGAGCAGTTGCTGTTATTCTTAGTGATAAATCAATGATACTCGAAGGTGTTGGTGGACGAATGAGACTAGTAGATGCACCAGTGGAAAATCTGTAAGATTTTCTTAATCCAAAATTCTTTAAAAATGACTCGCGATTTAGAATCAATCTATTTTGTATAATGTCGTATAGTAATATCAATGTTACGTTGACACCTGGTCAGCTAAAAAAATTACAATCCAAATCAGCTAAGCAATGTGGAACCACAATAACGCTGAAATTTAATCAAATGAATGGCGGAGGGAATAAACTATCGCTGACGAAAACTCAGGTTAATCACTTCAATAAAGCGTTTAAAGAAAAAAAAGGAACTCAAATTACTTTTTCTAAAGCTGCTATCGCCAATATGGAAAAGACTGGTGGTATATTCCCGTTGTTAGGGTTGATTCCAGGGTTGATTGCCGCAGCAGCCCCAGCGGTAGCGAAGGCAGCAGCATTAGGAGCTATTGGTACCGCAGCAGGAATGGCATTGAAAAAGGCAACTGGAAAAGGGTATAAAAAAAAAGGAAAGGGTCTAAGACTACCAGGAACCCCGAGTTCATGGTACAGCGGAAAGGGTCTTCGAATTCCAGGAACGATATAGTTCCTATGTCCAATTTTGATTTAATTGATACCGTTAAAAAATTAAAAATAAAAAATTTCAGAGGGGTTTTTATGAGAGATCAGTTACCGGCACAACCAAATGATGTTGAAACCGGTATTATTAATTTAGATAACAGCTCCGGACCTGGAACTCACTGGGTTGCATACGCGATTGATCCACGTGGGATTATTTATTTTGACTCATATGGATTAGCGCCGCCGAAAGAATTTATGCGTTATATTAAAACCCTTCCAATGAGGACTTGGTATTCTACGTTACCAACACAAACAATGCTTGATCCACCAATATGTGGTAATGAAGTATTAAACGTACTTGATGCTATATCCAAAAGATTTTCGAAACCACCTCATATAGTAGTAAATGAGTATACTAGCGGCAAATCTCCTTAAAAATCTTTAGATTGAAAATCCATCGGATTTAAACGATGAAAATATTTCTATAATAATGATTGATATTTGGGGACGATCTTTATCATCGCTGAAGAAACCTGATAGTGGAGTTGAAACCGTTGATAACAAGGATATTAAAAAATTAATCGAAGATGAAATATCCGAAATATTAAACCTAGCAAATGTTGATCCTGGTGAAATAGTTGTATTTCAAGATCGTCAGGGTAAATTGAAAAGTAGTAATATCTCTCTTAATGATATTTTGGTTAAACAACGAGACGCAGCAGAGGATACTATCGCGTTATTTTCTGATGAGGGTAAACTCAAACCAGGTGTACTTGTTTCAACAATTACGGATAAATTAGCAACATATGATAACACAGTAAATTCATTGAAATCGCTTAATGATAAGTATGATGATCATATAATTGTATTTGACCAGTTTACTGCATTACAAAGAAATATAGTTGACAAAATTGATAAACCCCTGCTAGAATTTTTTGGAAATCCACCAGTGACCACACCAAAACTCACCACAATAAAAGATTCTATATTGGAACTAGCAACTCTTCAATCCGAATATGAAAAACACACGAAACTATTTATGACGTTTCGTAAAAACCTCATGGACAAGTTTATTGGGAGCCCATTTGATAAAATTGAAATAACACTTCCCGATATTAAAAAATCCATCGATGAACTTAAAACATTCAACAACGCAATAAGGGATGATGCAATGAGAATGATAAACGTTGTTGAAAAAGTAAAAATTCCTCATGATAAATCTATCGTCAACAACGTAGTACACACGATTCAACACGGATCATTTATATGGACTCCCACAAACAACATTTTAAACATAACCGCAGCAGTTAAGGGTATTTATCGATTAACAATAGTATCACCGAATCAGTTTAATATATCATCGTCGAGTTCATCTGGAGTCAATAATACGGTATCAACGATCATCGACAAGGATACAACTGAACAATTCACGATAACAAATACAGATGGAAATCTAGCCAAGGTTTCAGTAACGTGGTACGTAGAATTCGTAGTGGATTTAAGTAAACAATTAAATTGATTTAAAAATTCTTTCACGATTCAAAATTACAAAGTAATTTGTAATTGAAAATGCTAACGCTTTTAAAATAAAATGACTCCATCATCGAATCAGTATCGCTATGATCAAGTCAAAGAGTTTCAAACTAAACTCAGTTCTCTCTGTGAAGAATATCAAATAAAAATCAAAAAATACAAACGAAGAATAACCACAGTTGATATCACCGTGTACTCGGTGTCAGGAGTAATCACTGCTGCTGGAATAATACTATCTTCGGTTACAATGATTGCTCCGGTCGTAGTTCCAATCGCTATTTCCGCAGTGGCTACAATTGCTGGTATATTAACTGGGATCACAAAAAAACTATCATCGTGTAGCCAGAGTAAACTACATGATTATTTAATTAAATATCATATTGCATCTGCCGGTTACTCGCAATTATCCTCGTTGATATCATCGTCGTTGGATGACACAACAATATCAGATAGCGAATTTTCAACTATGGCTCAATTGTATAAATCAACAATGCTGAAATTAGAGCAGAATAATAATAATAATGTCGTCGCAAGAACTACTTCAACAAATAGTAACAAATACAACACCAGTGAAAACAAGCACGATATCAGTAACCTCAACACGTCCCGAATTTAGTGTTAATTTTCCAAACCCCGTTCCCGTGAGCGAGATCGCACTAGCAAAACTACGAGTGTATCATAGCTGGCCTAATATTAGATCGGTAGCATTTGGTGGTCAACAACCGAATAATTCCTTGGTATTTGCAAACAAGAATCGTGAAGACGGAACACCAGATTGGCAGGTTGTTTCTATACCAACTGGGTCATATCAAATCGAACAGATCAACGCTGAATTTCAACGAAGAATAAAATCTCTCACTGGAAAAGAATCAAAAATCGCTATAACAGTTCACGAACCAACATTATCATCCGCTATCGAGATAAATACAGAAGGATACGTTGTAGATATTTATCAGAGTTCTATAAGATCAGTGTTAGGATGGCCTGAATTACCACCGGATAACTCGCGAGAAAATTCGAAGGATTTTCCACCCGAACCTAAGAAATCCGATTATATCACCAACAAAATAAAACCCGTCAATGAAGCCAAAAATTATCAAGATTATGCTCCTAATAAATTCTTGAATAAAGAAATTTTTGAATCAATTTATGTTCCTCTCATTAACGGAAATTTCACAGTAATGAATAATGATTTTTCACGACTACTAATATCTATTAAATCCGGCTCTCTCACCAAGGATGAATTTATCAACGTCGTAGAAACGGGTAATAAAATCATCGACGATATGAAAATATTTCACTCGAAAATTATTCAAGAAGTATTAAATGAAGAGATATTACATGATAAGTTTGCGGATCTATATAAGATTAATAAAACGGAGATTAAAGATTTTAAAATCCCTGGATATAACCCGGATAAACTAAAGAAACAACTTGACGATGCTATTGATATTGGGTTCAAAAGAATCCACGATAATTGGAAAAAATCGAAGAATCCCCCAGCAAATATTCTGAAATATAATAATGATCCAGAAGGCGGCGGTAGACATATTGCTCCGAACAATGTGAATATTTCAACGGTGATTGCGCTCAATTTAGTATGTGACGTTATCGAAGGAAATTATCAAATAAATCTCGAACAATCAAATCAAGCTCAGCAAGGATATATTTTATATTCATTTGCACCAACGGCTCCTCCAGGATTTCTAATTATTGAAGACCCAACTAATCTAGTCTATATGCGATGTCATAATAATTTGTTAACGAGAATTAATTTCAAACTCACTGACCAATCTAATAATCTGATTGATTTACGAGGTGAGGTTTTACAAATTAGTTTGTTTGTGAAATCTTAAGGACTTGATCAAATATTTAGTTAGCGCATTAGCAGCCGAGGAGGTGAACGTCAACTAAATGGCATCTTTTTTTTTACCAAATGGACCCTTCTCTTGATATTTATTAGAAGGGTTTATTTGACAAATTAAGACTTCCTAGTAAATATTAACTAGAAGGGTTTATTTGACAAATTGAGAACTTCCTAGTAAATATTAACTAGAAGGAAGCATCGTTGACGACTAAAAAAGCTGGTCTGTTCACTTTCCTACCTAGGGAGACTCTATAGCAGCCTTTTATGTGAAATAGTTTCAGTTTATCTAATTTAGTTTCGATTTGTCTGATTTAGTTTCGGTTTCCGTAGAAGCCTTATTTTTGCTTGAAAACTTGGTCTGTTCACCTCCTCTGCTGCTTAATCAAAAACTGACCAAAAAACAGAAACCCGTAGGAGAAACTCTCGGTTAGTTAGATGCTTAGGTTCTGCATTTTGCCGTTACTTTCTCGGTTTTGTAGGAAGTGTTAGCTTAGCAAATATATGTATCTAAATTGAAGTAGGCTCACCACTTCTGCTTCTATTTTGTATCATTTATAAACAATTTATATAGATCCCTAGCAAACCGCACACATATCGTTACGACGAACCTTATTCATGTAGGTTACTTGGTGTAATTTCTTTTTCAAGGCTTTTATTCCGTACACATTCCTTTTCTCTCTAACTCTACATATATGCGTAGTTTGTTCGTTATGCATGAGAGTGGAGGAGAAACAGACATCAGAATTGATTCGGATGAAAATATGTTCAATGTTACATTCAGTTAGAAAAAGAGCATTATTAATACTTTTTATCGTTATTTTCATACGTCACTAATTATTAATGGGTGTAAATTCATCATTAATCTAGAATGAGCCTTAGACGTTCAGTAGAATGTTTATATTTGCGTATTATTGCGCCATGTGCCGATCACAATTTGATATACCAATTTTTTATACCAAAGCTTTGAATGCTCTTTTCTGTTTAATGCATGTTGTGTGTGTATATATATATGTGTGTGTGTGTGTGTGTGTGTGTGTGTGTGTGTGTGTGTGTGTGTCTCTCTCTCTATAGCATATGTCAAACGTTAATCAGGATTGGACATGATAATGATCATTTATAAACAATATATTGTAAAAAGAGCGTAGATTCTATTTTGTGGTAGTAATCATACAAACAGCATTTATAACGGCCATAATAATAAACTTGTGTCTGGTTTGGAATGATTTTACATTATTATGGTTGAGTGTTGCAACATGTTTCACGTGGTGATGTATTGTGAAACGTGTCAACAGGAATGAATTGCGACAAAAAGTAGTACTTTCGTCTAGAGAGGTATATGAGAGGAGAAGTCAAAAATGATTTATATTAATATTTTTATTGCTTTTCTTTATTTAGTTTAAGTCTGTAAAAATATTTACCGTTATGTTCAGATATAATTTGATAGGATTATGAAATCATTAGAATTATGAAGCGATCATCTGGCTGTTTGGACCAAATAATTTTTGCTGTTATTGTGAATTCATTCTAAGACGGTTTGGACAATTTCATTCTTCGACATCAAGAATGTCGTTAGTTCAGGACAATTGAAATTAATTTTGAGAACCGAGAGAGGAAATGTATCCGTTATCCACTTGTAGATAGCAAATGTACTTTGTATTTTATGGCTAAACATCTTCGCTACTGAAGTTTACTGAATAAAGGACAGAAATAGTAGATTTTCGTTTTAGATAACGCGCGGTTTACCGTCTATATTCTGTTTCATTTTGTGATTATTCACACATAACATATAAAACTGTTATATAATTCTGATTGCCGATTCAAATGAATTAGCACATTTAAAAGAATCCGCGCCTTGTTTGATTTCAACTCGAGATTTATTGAGCGGGAAGCAGGCTTGGAGAAGTAAGCATAGAAGATTAACTTCTAATTTCACTGTTATCTTGTTGTCGACGAAGCCGTAACATTATTTATTGTATTTCTCTCCGGTGAAGTATCAATTATATTTACTTCGGAAATCCAATAATTCAATAATAGCATATAGCCTAAAGTTGCTTTTACCTGTAGTATCGACGCGCTGACCCATTTTTTTAATCGAATGTAAAATAAATGGTAACAAATACATTCCATATACGATGTTTTGTCCCAAATGCAACCATTAAACTGACAATCAGAATTAAAAACCACATCTTGAATTATTTGAATCAATGTTTCTAACCTTTGTTTAAATGTTTCATGAAAAGACTTGTCCATCTTATGGTTCAATATTCGTAACTTTTTTATTTAAACTTGTACACCATACAGTTTGTAACAGAATTGTTACCGAGAGGATGGTGCATTAAATGAACAACACAAACACAATATGTGAAAGAAAATATAAATTTATGAAATAAATTATTAATGAAAAATAATGATGTATCAACACAATAACTCATGCGCTCAACCCACAATTACACTCACAACCATTCACAATACATGAATAAATGAAATATCAATACAAAATAAAACACAGATATAAAGGGATTTATTGGACTATACACAGATCCAAGGAACCTTTACGAAAGTTATATTACCGCAAGTATAAATTACGATGACAAACACAAAACATCAAACTATACTATCGCACGTATGGATTGCGACAACTAGCACGAACATATACATGTATTCAATCAAGTTGTTAGCTTTTATTGAGATTCATGCAATCCCTTGAAATACTATTGTGATCTGAAATAACCATGCAAATAGAACAATGTATTCAATTGTACTACAATTGCAACACACATCTGTGTCTCGACCCTGTATAACCGTACGATTCACTAACAGTTGAATCGCCGCCCAGTTTCCCCGAAGACCTAGGGTTGACCAATACTTTTATCGGCCGTTTGCCCTTCACGGATCCACCACAGTTGTACGTACAGACAGCATACAACATCTACTAGAGCCAACGTTCCTCAATACCCTAGATGTCGCCCCGGATGTTTACAACACTAGACAGCTCCGACACTCGGACTTCTAGCTTTCCGGATATTTACACGTCACGACAGATGTAGACGAACAGACAGTTCGACAGACAGACAGACAGAAACTTCAATTCGATTGCACAATAAATCAGCAACAATTTCAGCTACGATCTCAGAGATGTTATCAGCCGACGTTATCAGAGATGTTTTCAGATGCGTTATCAGATGCGTTATCAACGATGTTATCAGACGTTATCAGACGTTATCAGACGTTATCAAATGCGCTATCAGAGATTATCAGATGTTATCAGATGTTATCAAATGCGCTATCAGCCGACGTTATCAGCTACAATAAACAAAACCAGACTAATAATAGTTGTCTCAAAAAAATAATCTAAACCTTAGATTACGCAAATGCATTTAAAGTCTAATAGTGACTAGTAATTCCAAATATTCCACGTTTAAAATCCGCATTGCAATAAAGGCATCATTATATGAAATGATAAACTGAATAAAATTCACAATAAAACGAAATATAAATTTAACACTCACCCCTTTGGCTGGAGATTGAAAGACGAGCTTATCTATCCTGTGATTAGATACTTTAGGTCCCGTAATTATTATGAGAAATATTCCGCCTTATATACCCTCAAATAGGTGAGCAGAAATCACGGCAAGATTACCGTGCACTACGTGAAACAAATGTTCCGGATTCCATGTAATTCAAAATCAGGCACATGCAAATCGTTACACGCCGCTTACCTTGGGAAAATCCACTTATTCACCCCAGGCAACGCATGTACGACGAAACAAAAAAAAAATGGTGAAATTAGTTTGTACATCAAGAAGAAAAATAAATTAAATTTTCGCCTAATTATGTGACAATACCTCCTTCCTAAGAATAAAAATGTACACATTTTTAAAACTAACACAGAATAGAAGAAAAATAACTACTGATGATATCTTACAACATTTACACTGGTTATACTACAATCTGGATTTATTACTGGGAAAATCCATACAAATTTCCCATCATGCCCTACTCAAGTAGTCTGCACCTACATTTTCAACTCCCCTTATTGCTTCTACACGGAAACGATAAGATTGTAGTGTTAGCGCCCAACGCATCAACCGAGCGTTGGCGACTTTGGCCTTGTTTAAATACAGTAGGGGTTGGCGATCAGTCTCGAGAACGAAATCTCTCCGAAATAGATATGCGTGATACTTCCCAATTCCCCATACTACGGCTAAACATTCCTTTTCTATGACTGAATAATTTTTCTCCCCGGGTAGCAATTTCCTACTCGAGTAAGCTACGGGTAACTTACTGTCGTCTTGCTCTTGCAGTAAAACTGCCCCTAACCCAGCTTCAGAAGCATCTGTTCTTAGAATGAAAGGTTTGCTGACATCTGGCAATTTTAATATAGGTGCACTAACAAGTTTCTCTTTCAGAGTACAAAATGCTTTATCTTGTGGTGGTCCCCATTCAACTTTGTTTGGTTGCCCCTTCTTGGTCAAATCAGACAACGGGCTAGCAATGGCCCCAAAGTTAGGTATAAACTTTCTATAAAAACCTACTAGACCTAGAAATGATCTTACCTGCGTTTCGTTGGTTGGCTTTGGTGCGTCTCTAATTGCTTCAACTTGCTTGGGATGAGGTTTTAACTGACCCATACCGCTGACCCTATACCCAAACAATCTAAATCTGTATAACCAATACTGCATTTAGTGGGTCTCACTGTAAGGTTCGCTTTGCGGAGTCTATTGAAGAGCTCGCTCAGGACGGACACGTGCTCACTCTAAGTATTCGTGTACACGAATATGTCGTCTACAAAGCTATCAACGTTTGATAAACCTTTAAGCAACTTTCGCATCAAACGACAACAGGTGGCGCTGGCTCCCACTAACCCAAATGGCATCACTTTGAATTGATCCAGTCCTTTCTGGGTCGCAAATGCTGTTAAAGTTCGGGACTCGGGGACAATGGGAACCTGCCAATATCCCTTGGACAGATCTAATTTGGAAATCCATCGGTTTCACGACTACTTCGCAAATAGACCCTCCATATCTGGCATTGGTTCTGCATCGAACACAGTGATTTTATTCAACTGCCGAAAATAAATGCAGAATCGGTTCGTCCCGTCCTTTTTCCTGACTAGCACTACTGGAGAAGAATATGGCGAGTTGGAGGGTTCAATCACCCCCAGATCCAACATTTTCCCCACCTCTTCCTCCACAGCTTCACGTGTCTTGTATGGCACCGGATATCCCTTGATTCGAATAGGGTCAGACGTATTCAGCTTAATTTTAAGGTCCAACAAAGTTGTACAACCTGGTCTATCTGTGAATACATAAGAGTGTTTAGCCAAGAGCGCATTAATCTGTTGACGCTGGTCTTTCGTCAACTCCGCACTCACATCGACTTTATCTATCCCTTCCCCCGCACCTCCCAAGGGACATTCAAGGGAATTCTCGATATTCGAATCAGCCTCATCATCGTCTACGACTGCCGTACAAACGACATTTAAGACCCCCTTTTCAACATTGTCGCTCTGTCTCTTGATGTATAACTTGAGCATATTAGCATGGAATGTCTTTAAATTACCATCCATGTCAATTTTATAGTCCATGTCACCTTTTACCTCTTTAACTTCATAGGGACCTTTCCACTGGACTAATAACTTATTCGAACTCGTTGGAAGAAGCAATAGAACCTGATCTCCCACAAGAAATTTAATATTTCGCGCTCTGCGGTTGTAATACTTGGCATATCTAAACCCAAATTTAATTAATTCGTCACGTGCCATCTGGCATGTACTCTCAAGTTTATTTCTTAGATCTAACACGTACTGGTAAGTTGTTTTTATATCCTCGTTCGCGACATCACCAGTCCATAGTTCGCGTAGTATCCGCATCGGGCCTCGAACTGTCCTACCGTACAACAGTTCGAAGGGTGAAAACCCTAAACTTTCCTGCGGTACTTCACGGTACGCGAACAGAACAGCGTTCAAATAACGGTCCCAGTCTTGCGGACGTTCCGCGCACATCTTTCGCAGCATGCTTTTCAGGGTACCATTAAACTTCTCTACCAGTCCATTGCACATCGGATGGTATGGGGTAGTGTTTAGCTGTTTGATGGATAACAGCCTACTTATTTCACCCATGAGGTCAGAGGTGAATTGGGAACCACAATCAGTGAGGATTTCTTCTGGCACCCCTACCCTACTGAAGATATCAACTAACGCTTCAGCTACCCTTTCCGTTTCAATAGTTGGTAACGCTACGGCTTCGGGGTATCTGGTCGCGTAATCAACCAGAGTAAGAATATACCGATTCTTTCTTTCGGTAACCGGGTGTATTGGTCCTACAATATCTACTGCCACTCTTTTAAACGGTGTATCTATTAATGGCATCTGTCCTAAGGGCACCCTTGTGACCCTTCCCTTACATACGGTTTTCTGACATACGTCGCATGACCTACAGAACCGTGTGACATCGCCATTAACACTTGGTCAGTAGAATTCAGCGACTACCTTGCTAGTGGTCTTAGCCTTACCTAGGTGTCCTGCCATGCTTGACTCATGCGCCACCCTAAGTACTTGAGATCTATATCTCTGGGGTACGACCACTTGTCAATACTTCTTACCCTCCCGAACGCTAAATTCCCTATGAATTAATTCGTTCTTGCGTACGAATCTCGAGCTACCCCCACGCTTGCAATGTTTAATCGCGCCGGACGTGATTTTCTCAACAATTTTTCTGATGGATTCATCACGTTCTTGCTCTTGTTTGAAATCATCACGCGAAATTCCGGAGATCGATTCAGGGACTATTAATTTATGAAACGCGGTTTTCTCCCGCCGTGTTTGCGCTCGTGTTTCGACTGCCTGAGCCAAAGGTATTTTAAAATCGGCCATGGTTGGAAGACGGGAACCTTCAACATTACCGATCGTCAGATCGTAAATAGGGTTTTCCATACAAAGGGCATCAACAGTTCCCGTTAGGAAAGGTGTTTTTACTGTGATCCTTGCTACGGGAATGCGACCGATCGTCTGATCAAGTAACATACATGGGGACTCCCACCCGAGCATTTGGTTATCCTGCACGAGACTATGTTTGATCACTACGCCAGTGCAACCAGTGTCACGTAATACTACGACTTCTCGACCGTTGACAAAACCTCTCGCGGTTGGTACACGCGCTTCAGGAAATAAACACGTGCCAAGCGAATGAATACATCGTTTTACCTGTACGATATTATCAGATATACCTTTACTCTGTATAGCCACTGCTACCTTATGTACAAGTCCCTTTCTTTTAGGACAGTCTTTTTGAACATGACCCCATGCATTACACAAGAAACATTGCACAAGCTGAATAACTGGATTCCTAACTGACCTATTTACCTCAGCTGATTTTACAAGCTCCCTAGGCATAGGTCTCGCAGACTGGTTTCCAGATTTAAAATCTTTTAAAACCACGTTCTGGGTTCCCCCATGAGCTTCGGCAAACAGATCGGCTTGCTTAGCCATATCTTTTACGTTTGTGAAGACTTTCTCCTTCAGAAATTGATCTAATTCTCGCCCAACTGTATTAAATACTTGATCTCTGAGCAAGAAATCAGTCAATCCTTCAAACGTTTTCACCGCTTTGCCGCATTCAATCCACCGTTCAAAATAGTTCGCAATTCTCACGTTGATTTGACCAAAGGTTTCTCCCTTATCGGGCTTGCTATACCTGAACTTTTTACGAAAACCCTGTTCAGTGAGCTAGTACATTTTGAGAAGTGCTTCCTTTAGGATGTCGTACTTAAACACATCGTCTCTCGGAAGTCGCGAGTATACATCCAGTGCTTTACCCTTTAATAGAGCACTAAGATGCAATGCCCAGTCATTTTGACTCCACTTCTGGTTTTCAGCATACCGCTCAAAGCGATGAAGATAACTATCCATGTTATCTTTTTCATCGTCAAAGGGAGGTAATTTTGGGCCCCTTAATTTGCTAAAGGCAGAATCGTGTTCTCTTCCAGGTGTCGCTAATTCTACCTTATGCTCATGATCCCGTTGCTTTGCTTTTTCTTCTAACTCTAAAATTTCTACTTTTGTTCGTTTATCTAACTCTATTCTCCTGTCCTCCGCTTCCATTTCCCATCCTATCCTATCCTTTTCGGCCTGCTTCTCTAATTCTATCTTTTCCCTCTCAAAGGCCCATTTCCTATCATCGGATTCCCTTTCTAATTCCCGTTTCCTTTCTTCGGATTCCCTTTCTAATTCCCTTGCTCTGACCCTTTCTTCCCTTTCCCGGGCTTGTTCTTCTTGAATAAATTTCCTTAGACTTTCACCTTCATACCCAAATTCTTTGCCTAAGGCAACCAAGTCCTTAAGGGATGACATGACAATTGTAATATGAATATAGATAGGTAACCAAAACCAATGCTTTAAACACGTTTATACTTGATACACGGACCTAGATAAACTAAGCGAAAACAAACCCCAACTTGAGTATTCTCTTGTCAAGAAGGTCACGCTCAAATATAAACATTAAATGTTTACTTTCACAAAAATGATTGACAGTTCACTTAATCCAACGATCCCACTTCTGACACCATTGTAACAGAATTGTTACCGAGAGGATGGTGGATTAAATGAACAACACAAACACAATATGTGAAAGAAAATATAAATTTATGAAATAAATTATTAATGAAAACTAATGATGTATCAACACAATAACTCATGCGCTCAACCCACAATTACACTCACAACCATTCACAATACATGAATAAATGAAATATCAATACAAAATAAAACACAGATATAAAGGGATCTCTTGGACTATACACAGATCCAAGGAACCTTTACGAAAGTTATATTACCGCAAGTATAAATTACGATGACAAACACAAAACATCAAACTATACTATCGCACGTATGGATTGCGACAACTAGCACGAACACATACATGTATTCAATCAAGTTGCTAGCTTTTATTGAGATTCATGCAATCCCTTGAAATACTATTGTGATCTGAAATAACCATGTAAATACAACAATGTATTCAATTGTACTACAATTGCAACACACATATGTGTCTCGACCCTGTATAACCGTACGATTCACTAACAGTTGAATCGCCGCCCAGTTTCCCCGAAGACCTAGGGTTGACCAATACTTTTATCGGCCGTTTGCCCTTCACGGATCCACCACAGTTATACGTACAGACAGCATACAACATCTACTAGAGCCAACGTTCCTCAATACCCTAGATGTCGCCCCGGATGTTTACAACACTAGACAGCTCCGACACTCGGACTTCTAGCTTTCCGGATATTTACACGTCACGACAGATGTAGACGAACAGACAGTTCGACAGACAGACAGTCAGATACTTCAATTCGATTGCACAATAAATTAGCAACAATTTCAGCTACGATCTCAGAGATGTTATCAGCCGACGTTATCAGAGATGTTTTCAGATGCGTTATCAGATGCGTTATCAACGATGTTATCAGACGTTATCAGACGTTATCAAATGCGCTATCAGAGATTATCAGATGTTATCAGATGTTATCAAATGCGCTATCAGCCGACGTTATCATCTACAATAAACAAAACCAGACTAATAATAGTTGTCTCAAAAAAATAATCTAAACCTTAGATTACGCAAATGCATTTAAAGTCTAATAGTGACTAGTAATTCCAAATATTCCACGTTTAAAATCCGCATTGCAATAAAAGCATCATTATATGAAATGATAAACTGAATAAGATTCACAATAAAACGAAATATAAATTTAACACCCCTTTGGCTGGAGATTGAAAGACGAGCTTATCTAACCTGTGATTAGATACTTTAGGTCCCGTAATTATTATGAGAAATATTCCGCCTTATATACCCTCAAATAGGTGAGCAGAAATCACGGCAATATTACCGTGCACTACGTGAAACTAATGTTCCGGATTCCATGTAATTTAAAATCAGGCACATGCAAATCGTTAGACGCCGCTTACCTTGGGAAAAACCACTTATTCACCCCAGGCAACGCATGTACGACGAAACAAAAAAAAATGGTGAAATTAGTTTGTACATCAAGAAGAAAAATAAATTAAATTTTCGCCTAATTCTGTGACACAGTTCAATATATATATAAATGGAGTTATGCATATATATATATATATATATATATTTATATATATATATATACTTACATACATACATACATACATACATACATACATACATACATACATACATACATACATACATACATACTTACATACATACATACATACATACATACATACATACATACATACATACATACATACATACATACATACATACATACATACATACATACATACACACATACATACATACATTTGTGTTCATAGATAATTTTATGTATATAGTATGCAGAGAGTGTGGTACGTAGTAGCAATAACTGACGATAGTTAGGAATGTAGATAAATGGCGGTGTCAGTAATGCATTTATGCAGGCCTACTTTGGATGCAATTTGAGATCGTCAACCATCCTATGGTAAATGAAATGCCTGATATGATATTATATGATATGATATGATACAATAATATATATATATATATATATATATATATATATATATATATATATAGAGAGAGAGAGAGAGAGAGAGAGAGAGAGAGAGAGAGAGAGAGAGAGAGAGAGAGACAGAGAGAGAGTCTGATTTTGAGCGCAAATATTAAATAAGGTAATTCATTAAAAAAACTATTCAAATCAGCGTCGAGGTTAACATGCATGTATGTATGATTTTAGATGTATGCCGATATGAGCAAAATACGAGGTAGGGCTCTGTTGCCATATTCAGCAATTGTCGCGTTTAAAAAGATAGTTGTAAATAAACGTGTTCATTATACTCGACGAGTTTGCGTTGCAGCGTACTTCCAGGTTGAATGAGATAAGAAAACGAACCAGGTAGTACACTTAATATCAAGATAAATATATGTTTTACTAGTTGGTAGACGACAGTGAACTAGTTCATATGTCGTTGATAACGAGACAGTACAGAAAGGAATGACACAAAAACTATTATTTCACGTCGTAATTTCTGCCCTTTTTTCTCTTGGACAAGGTAAGAGAACATATACTTCTTTAAAACATAATGGTTCGATCGTATACACACTGTTTCATAATGCAGTACTGTGGAACAGGTATTCCTAACATCGTGACGTAGTTGAGGTAAGTAGTTACCGTATATAAGCAGCCTAATGTTTTATATTTGGTGACTAGATCTAAACACTAATATAATTATATAAATTAACCGAATTTGTTAATTACCCTTAATCACATATTTTTAAAGTTTCCACCCCAAACGGAAATTGTATTGCTGTTGGGCGGGAATTCAATAGAGGTGAGGAATATTTTTGTCATGCTCGTCTAGTGTGTGTGTGGGGGGGGGGGTGATTTGGAATTGTAGCATAGCTTTAAACATTTTCAGACATATCGATCCGATGAGTACACTATGCCGGTTAATAGTGATTGTCTAGCACCGCGCCATGATACCGCATACATGTAGGATCATTTCCACCCATTCACACTGTCTTGACACCAGGCCATTAAGTCATAACACTTAACTGGTAATACTGTTCGCCTGGCGATGCAGCTGTTAGTATCGTTTTTTATATCTTTGGTATGACTCGGATTAGGTTCAAGCCAGCTACATCCCACTCTCTAGCCTTTTAGGCTCTTAAAATGATTACATTACTTGGGGAAGGTTTAATTGTTTATTTTTTGTTCACTGTACATTAATTTAGAATGATGAATATCAATCATATTAAAACATAACTCGTATTATCCTTTAAATGTATTCACACATTCGGTTGCGGTAACTACGTTTGTCAGAATGACCAGACTGGTCTGATCACAAAGAGCATCTAGCCTCTAGGACGTAATCCTTATAGACCAATTGTCTAGCATACGTGTGGTTTTATTTACATCGAAATATGTTATGTACAAAGTACAGATTTACCAATGACCCAAACACACAGTTCTTAGGTTCAATAACTAATTGTGCGTGTATGAGAGACGTATACAGGAAAGCTTAATTTTCAAAATCGAAAGATATGTTTAAATTTCTCAAATTCTGTTCACAATGTCGTGCTTTTAAATCCTCTTCCATTGACATTCTTGTGAATGCATATCTTATTTTCTACTATTTTTATGTTTAAAAAACATCAAAATAAAAATATATGTCTCTTTCTCTCGATTACGTTTAGTGTGGGTCATATATGCACAGACATACACACACATGTTTGTGGGTATAGTGTATGAATAAACACTTCTACCACGTAATAATATGATGTGTGACTCAAGTAGATTTCGTTTATATCCTTTCTTTAGTAAATGCCGCGTGTTGGATATTGGTTGACTGAACATTGGTCGCATCACATTGTTTGACAGAAAATATGGTATATTGGATAGTATTTAAGTGGGTATTTCTTGGTAGATTACAAGTTTTGTATAATATAATGGATGTTGATCGTATGTATAGTATTGACATTACCTGTCACTTGAGTGATATGACGGCCTCATCTTAATAGAATCAGTTTGTGTTAATCTACTATGACCTAAACAGCATTATGTAAATACACCTACCGCCGCATACATATTAATTTCCATGTAAATTCACCTTAAGCCCCATGTCATAATTTCATTGTGTAAGTACGTCAAAGTGTAAATGTTCTTTATCCCCCATAACTTCCTTTATTACTAAATCAGGTCACTAAGTAATTTTTGAAACAAACGTAATGTTAGTTTTAATTCACGTTCGGAACCATAATGCCTTTTGTTGTCAGCATCATCTATAAATGTAACAATTCCTCTTGAAAATATAGTGTTATTATCGTGACGCCATAGGGTTGTTCTTTAAAAATGCAGACGTCCTGCATGTTTCGACGTCTCGCCATACAGCTGTGTATTTATATTCTCATCCAAGCCTTCATAACACAAACGAGCAATCAATACGATACTTTGTATACAGATAATACATAATACCTGCTCATTTCGCTTCTACATATCCATATGTTGATTGTCACCACCCATAAGGGGATGTAAAAATGGTTTGGATAATTGGTTGACCTTATGTTTAAAATTTTGGTTAAAAAATAAATCACATTTGTACGTTATTTTATCATAAATTAGGTAAATGTTAACCTTTGCTAAGATTGATTCCAATCACGCCTCCGCTGGTTAGTAATTAACTTGTATTACCCGTTACTTAACATTATCGTATTGCACTATATAATTTCTGTCATCATACCGTTATGAGCTTGATTATCATGAGAGCAATGTCTTACAGCATATTGTCATAATGACACTCACAAAGCCACTTGACGAAAACTAGTTAATGATAATACCATCAACGTTTTAATGCAACGACATTATATTCGATTGGCCTTTAGATTTTATTTATGCAACTCGGTTTTATATTGCGACGTCATCGGTAAATTTATTTAATACATTGCAACCAGTAAAGAAATTATGAGAAACAACTTGTCCTAAATGAGATAAAAGTAGCAGATGCTATGAGACAAACTCCACGAGGAAGTATCATATCAGGTTTAGGCACAGTCATACATGCGAAAGAGGAAAGGTACCCTTCTGTAGAAAGAACGTTAATCCTGTACAGCATGTGTAAAGACGCTTACTTCATGATAGATAAGTTTCTGCAAAACTAATTGAAACCCAGCAACAACTTCGCAGTTGCATATTTTTCGCACTTGGAATCTACATTCTGTACATTGGAGACACATTTTTTTTACACTCATTTAGTATAATAAAATATGGATGATGTGACAAATGCATTCGATTAGGTACTCTCTCCTTAGATAGTATGTAATATATTACATTTGTATAGCATACACATAATTACTATGCAAAGTTGTATATTATTCGTCTTTAATGCCATCTCGCGGAATCAATACTGCATTTTGCTTTGTGTCTAGACTATAAACAAAATTTGGAAGTATCTTACCAAGCTCACATTTCTAAAACAAACTGGTATTAACTAATCGTACGTTGACAATTAAGAGGTCGAGATCAGGACGTAGCATGTCGGCAGCTATGTTACCAATTAGTCAGTATTCTTCTAAAAGCTAAATCAGACATATAAGGTGGTATCGAACCACGAACCATCAGGAATGCGGGACTAGTGCATCAGCATTAATACTCTGTTACATGGGACTGTATACACTTTTGTAACAACAGGACAGAGTATTTCCAAATTGATAGGGACAATTTCAGATCTAGATACCTAGAAGAGAAGAGGACACCGGTGCTGACAATCAAAATGAATGGAGGCTAAGGAACAAAGACGACAGGAGGACACCGGAGCCAACAAACCAGAATGAAGGAAGACTGGTTACCATTACGTAACCCTCCATCAAAATGCCCTTCTGAAGGCTACTGCCATTTAGCCATTACAGAGAGAACATTTGGTACGAAAACTCTTTTTGACGAGGTCTTTTGAGAGACCTAACATAATCAATTTCGAGCACTGCCAATCAAAATTTCACAATCCATCTGACCTAACAGTGACCAACCTACATATGTCGCACAGACTTTCTAGAATTAAAATTGTTAGGGATTTATAATACGTACACTAGGTAGTAGAAACATTGGCATGTTAGGAGTTAGAAAAAATCTTCAACTACACAAAATTTGATTTAATAATACAGGTGGCTTACACATTATTGGTATATTTTCAGTCCTTTAATGCAATTGGACCTGATTTGAAATACGTATGCTGTCGGCATAAATGATCAATCTTATCGGACCCATTCCTCCTTTCTTGGGACCAGAAACCCTCAAAATGACGAGACGTGAAAACCATTTTCCACCAGTCATTATTTGGTGCCATTGCACCTCTAGTACACTCCTTCCGATTGGTTGATAGGATTCAGTGCGTGTTTGATATATTCCTACTCACCCAGGTCCTACATTCAAATCGAATGTCACTCTACACGTGCGCGACATGATTACCATATATATATATATATATATATATATATATATATATATATATATATATCAGCCAAGAATGTGTAAAACATTCCACGAACAAACAAATTTTTAATCATTCATCTCGTGATGGTATTATTAGAAACTGTAGGTTGAAAAAAAAACAGTGGGCACTGTCAATATTCGTGGTTATCTTAGATCTGATTTAATTCGGGGGAAGAAAGATACTTTTGTCACTGAATAATATACGAATTGTTTAATGGAGAAACGCAAGATGGTCTTGAGATCGATCATAATCATATCAACAATAACAAACTCGATAATGAGTTGTCTCATCTCAGATCTGTCACACAAAGTCAGAATTCAATATTCGGGTTTACAGGAAGGTATACAACATGCAAGACCTATTAAATCCATCACAGAAACTGGTGTAGAGACAATATTTAAATAGATAAATGCAGCAAGGAAACATTTCGGTATCTGCATACCTTAGGTTCACCCTGTTGCAGAAGATATACAAAAATCAGCCTTTTCACACAAGTACAAAAACTGGCGGCACCAGCCCGAAAGCGTTTCATGTACATCTCCCATCACGTTCAGACCAGCATGGTGAGTGCGTTTTGCATTCCCAGCGGTTTGATCTTGGGAAGAGTGATACAATTGATTACTTTTGAATATTGTAACAGATAAAATTCGCCGGTGAGAGGAATTTAAGGCGCCCCCGAATAAACAGTAGAGTGGGTGTATAAGCTCTAAAGCACACTGAATGGTAACCCCACAACAAAGACATTCAGAAGAAATGTCGACCAACCGAACGGTCATATGGTGCCCTATGAAAGACACAAAAGCCAATTACGGGGCCGGGTGAATGATAACCACTCATCATGCTACTGTTTGTATTACTAATTAAAGATATATTTATTATACGATGAATTATGAAAATATTAACGATGTAATTTCTGCTATTATAAATTTGAAAAATAAAGGAATAAAACTATCTTACAAACTAGAACTTTTAAAATTCTTTATGATTTCGAATACTTTCAAGAGCTTAAATCCGGAGATAGATATACTCGACAATTAGAGTATAAATTTTTTAAGGAAAAATTCAACAAGCTGTCTACTCATCATTAGCGGATGATATATATAATTAAAGAAATTCGAACCAGTTTCTAACGCAGAAGAAAAAATAAGATCAGGATTATCAAAAGAATAGGAAACAAGAAAACTATTAATAAACGTTTAAGAAAGTTAAAACAGATTATAGTAAAAGAAAGTCCTTTTGATATCTTAGTATAGACAATGAAAGTAAGCGTGTTTAGTCAGCACAGATTATTCTGAATAAGAAATATTTTGTATCAGAATGAAAATTCTATATACTACTAAAATTCGTGCACAGCGACCGATTTGATAATTCTGATACATTGCCTCCTCGTAAATCTTAATCATCGGTGAGAACTCGTTATCTGATATTATTTCATCCTTAACGCTCTTTGATAGCAATAATGATACTTGGGAGTATGCATCAGTCGCAGTATGTAATTTAATTATATATTCGTTTATTTTATTCTGACTGTTTTGCAATTATATTGGGAACACCAGCTATAGTTTTTGTCGCTAAAACACAATTGATTTAACTATTGGTGCCATCACTAGTGATGGTGTTTCTGTTGATAGCAATAAACTAGTTCCAGCAATAACAGCTGAAACCGGAGACACAACTACGACAACGAACCTGCGATATTGTTTTATTTTTATTGTGTACTCGTCAATGAGATTTTTAGCTTAGTTTGTAATTGTTGCACTTTATTATTATAATATTATACTGTTGGGCGTTCATTATATTATTTACTGAAATCAATTACAAATTCTACAATCCATGTGAGTGAATGCTTAATTACCATTGATGGGGGTTATTGTTAATGTTTCAGTAGATCCATTTTATATTATTGCACTGGTATTAGTAACACCAGAAGATGTATTTGATGATATATTAAACTGTAGTGGTGAAATCAAGGTTATTCTATAGATACCTCGAACAGATGCAGTAATTGAAACAAATGTTATTTCGAGGAATCCAGGTGAAAGATGCATGTTGTATCGATTACAACGTATTGATATTTTTTTTATGTGGTATTTTCATCGTGTTAAGCCTTTCAGCGATAGCAGTAAAATCACTGTTTGTTTAATCGTCTCAATGTTTGTTTTGATATCAGAAAGTTTCATGACAAGAGTAAGCGTAGTACCAAAGAAATGATCTGATATTTCATCCATTTTTATAAAATTTCTACTGAGAGTTATAAACGCGCCTACACGGATAATCATATTTGGCCTGCAGCGTTGATAGTTTATTGTCTACAGTATCTACATAATTCTTTGTTACAGCGTCCTTGTCAGATGTTGCTTCACCAAGTGTTGCTATTTTATTCGAGTTCATGCTGAGTTCGCTTGTCATTGTATCACCAGATTCTTGGACTCGCGCGAGAATATTATATAATATCGTTGGAGAAAGAACACAAGGTTCCATCTTGCCAGTGGAATTAAATATGGCTATGGAAAGTTCGGTCACTTCATTAATTCTAACAAAAGTATCGTTCAATCAAAGATTACTCGTTTTTAATTTTCCCTGCTTATCCCGAGATATAACTGATTCGTTTGGGTCTACATTTGCAAAATTTAACAATTTGGATAATTCGTCCTGAACGATTTTTTCGCATTCTAAGAGATATTCATACAGTGGGTTTTTGTCTTCGAGATAGATCTCACATAAATATCTACCATTATTATTTTTTTAATCAAAGATTTTCAACGATTACTCGTGTTTTCATGTACAGGTGGTTCAGTTGATTTTGATATATACTCGAGTACAGCAATTACTTCTTTGCCGCATATTGGTGGGTTAGTTATTGCATGTGTTGGTAGCGTTCAATACCATATTCTCACTTTGTTAAGGCTTATATATTTTAGAAATTATTTCGGTGGGGCTAACCCATACGAGTCAAAATAAATAATTCTACGTGGATCAATCGCGTATGCTGTCCAGTGAGTTCCAGGTCCGGTGGAATTATCGAGAATAATGATACCTGTTTCAACACTATGTGATCTGCAAAGCTACTGGTCTCGCATAAAAGCACCTCTGACATTTGTTATTCTTAAATTTGAGCAGCATCGATTAAATTGAAATTCGACACGAGTTTACAATCGTCAGACTTTTTTCTTACGAATAAATACTCTGGGGTAAGCTCAGGCCGCTTCCATACGTTAAACGACTGCCTAGAAGTCTCAGACCTTTTCCCTTTTTTATATCCTTGTCTTGTTGCAATCCTTAGTGCCATTACTGCCGCCGTCCCGACAGCTCCAACGGCAGCAACTTATGCGACAGCAGGGGCGGCCCGGGCAATTAATGTTGGTATAGCCACGAAAAGTTTAAATATACCACCTGATTTAATTATATCAGAAATAGCACTCTCGGATAGCTTAAGTCGTATTCCGGTTATATCCATAAATGCATCATGTATTAATCTGACGTGTTGTCAGTGATAGTTTATTCTGATCACCTGTGATCTGAGTATGTTTTAATGTTATTGTAGTTCCACATTTTTAGCTGAAACTGAGTGTAGCATTTTAATCTCAGCATTAGTCAGAGTAACATTTGCATGATTATAAGATATCAATAATAATACGAGTGATCTAATTTTGTTATCAATTTTCCACTGGTGCATCAACGACTCTCATTTGTCCACCAACACTTTCAAGTAACATCGATTAATCACTGTGTATAACAGAGATTGATCTGTACTCGGGGATTAACGGTTCTGGAGCAAATTGAAGAGTTACACTAACTCGGATGTGTATATCAACAATAGTTTGTCTGGTAAAATCGGGATATTCCAAAGAACAGTAATAAATCGGACATAGATTTTTAAACTCTAATTTTAATATTTGCAGACCTGTATCTACATTCAGATCAGATTCCATAAATATCAACAAACGATGATATGCGCTTTTTGGTTTTGTCCATAATTAACTAAAATATCCTCCGATGGTTCTTGTTGCCTGCTTATTCTTAATGTCATTTCAGAAACACCGAGTTTGTCAAATAGCATGTGACTCCGCTCAGGGAACTGAATCGGTTTTTATATCGCAACAAATATATGTCCCGTTGGAATCAAACACTGCTAGGGAATTTTCGGTTACTCCATTAAGTGTAACTAGAATATCATTCAAGGAAACATTACTCGTTTTCAATTTTCACTGTTTGTCTAGAAATACGACTATTCCGTTTGGATCCACATTTGCAAGATTTAACATCTCGGATAATTCATCTTCGATTATTGCTTTACATATTTGGTTGCAGATATTTCCCCTGTGGTTTTTTAAGGCTTGAGAGAGCTCTCCCGTTAATATCAATCAATATATTGTTGAGACCTTTCTAAAATAAGAGATTACTCGTGTATTCGTGTATGGTTTCATAGGGCGGTTTAGTCGATAATGATATAGCTTTAGGTACATGTAATACTTCTTGACCGCATGTTGTTGGGTCGGTCAATGTCTGTGTTGGTAGCTTTGAATACTAGGTCTTCATTTTATGAAAAGATTTTAATTGATGTAAATAATGCATAAATTCTATAGGTGGAGATATCCCACAGGAATAAAAATATACAATTCCACGTGGATCAATCGCGTATGTAACCCAATGAGTTCCACGTCCGGTGCCGTTATCGAGATTAATGATACCGGTTTCAGCGCTGTTTGGTTCTTGTGGTAAAATATCGCGCATATAAATACCTCTGATACGTTTTATTTTTAATTCTTTGGCAGCATCGAGTAACTCAAAATTTGACAGTGGTTTTAATAAACTGTCCCTGGTAACCTCTGGCCTTATCCGCTGTACCTTACTGTACTTGACCAACATCCACACCAGCATCACACCAGATTACATCATTGTCATTATTTTTTGCACGAGGACTACTGAATATTTCGCTCCAAAGATAACCTTTCTAACATTTCTAAAAATTCAAAACATATGAGATAGTGGAATCATGCATGAAAATAATCTACTCTTTTCTTTCAACATCTTTTTACGCGTTATATACCCTAAATTGTACTTATCATTAGCGTTAATAATTATTTTCTCATCATTCGACATTATCGGTATCAGCAAGATTTTGCGGTTGTCTGAAATCATACTGATTATTATCAGCATTATCAGTAATATCCTTAGCAAACAGCATAGATGGACCGGCCGATCTTGCATAATCATCAGAACATATTGCTAAACCAACTTGTGGCAACATCAACATCATGCTTAGTAGATTCAATCGCACTTCCATCAATCATATATCCAGCCCTACTAAATAATGCCATAATACCATTATTGACGAAACCAACACGTGCATTTGCGTGATATTCCCCACCACCAACATCATTCTACTTCAATAGATGCTGCAGTGATTAGAACATATTTACTTGCATCCTGAACTTGAAGTTGGATTCTTGATCGAGAATCAGGTTATATTGCATTATAGGAATAATATTGATAATCGCGTACGCAATAATTTTTTAGCACCGGGGCATCCATATCAAATTCTGCGTCGGGTGAAGATTTAAACATTTTGGTATATATTCCTCGATAAAAATCACGATTTCGGTCGTTTTTATGGACAACTTCCCGATATTAGATTTGCATTATTATGTATCTGCGAATCAGATCCCTGATTTATCAGTGCTGTTAGTTTTGGATCCGCCGCTTGATTTATTATTTTACTGACACTCGCAGGCATAATCTACGCAAATGGTAGTATCTTCCGAGGTGGTTTTGTTCGTCGTCGAATCAACGTGATTAATGTTTCTTTAGCCACGGAAAAGGCTTTAGCGGAAACATTGCTAACTAAACCCTTGTCACGAATAAAATCAATAGCCTTCATTGAGAATTCTTTTGCGATTGGTGCTATGTTTGGAGCCATCCTTGCAAAAAAAATACTTGAACAACATCACCGAGGCCATCTCCATGATACACTTTAAAAACGGGCAATCGTGAATTTACTACGTAGGCCATGTTTGGCTTACAGTGATTGTAGTGTATGATCATCTTATGTAAATGCTATTTATCTAATCGCATGACTGATTGTCACGGACAATCAATCACTATAATAATCATCAACGAGTTAATCGATACATTAGTGATATGCACTGATATCCATGATACTACCTTCAAATAGTTGTCGGCAGATATAAGCGGCTTCATTAATTATTTCCGTTCAGTTATTTCCAGCTCGTTTACCCCTTATAATAATTTCTAACCGTGCTATATCCGAGAGAATATTATTAGGACAGATAACAGGACAACTACCGTGAGTTCCAGAATGAGAAATGCCCTTACCGGTGACACCAATTGCCCCTTGCCTAACGTCAAATTATTTTTATAGGGATTCCAGTGATATGTTAATTCTTTCGAAAACATCATCTGTTATTCTTCTTGTTGAGATGACAAAGACTCTTGCTTTAAATTTTTTTGTCTCTTTCTTTGCGATTTTCGCTGTTTTAAATATTCTTCTCGTTGTGTTAGTTCTTCTCTTCGCTGTTTCTGTTCTTCCATGTTTGTCGTTTTTGTTCTTATTTCGCTGTTGTAGTGTTTCTATTTCTTTCTCTTTTATTTCTTCATATTGATCATATACGTTATCTGCCGCACCGAGATATCCAATATACGGTGCACTTTTTGTATCAACTCTTCGTGTGCTAGTTTTAATTTTATAAAATACATCATTCCAGTGTTGCATAGTTTTAATATATTTTTCACTCCTTGGTTTCAACAACTGTTTTCTGTTTTCATAGCTCGTAACAACAAAAGCTGGAAATGTAACTGGATCAATTTTATCGATTGTTGTTAAAGCATCTTCAGTAAATTTATTTCGTAATTCTTCGACTATTTCTTCATCGGTTTTTTTCGGACCAGATTGAAATCATGCCGGACCAGGAAGATTATGTAAAAGTTCTGACGTTTGTTTTGTTTCTTTTACCATTCTTTCAAGTTCAGGAAGAACACCTCTTTTTACTTCTTCTCCTTTTCCATACATAACCGCTGTAGTGATTGTAGCAACAGGTTTAAATAATTGTTCAGCACCTATTGCAAATCAACTTGAGCTTCCTGTGGCTGTTAACGTTCTTGTCTAGGAGAATCTCTCATGGTGATACATTCATGTATTGCCTCTAATCGCTCTCAAGCTAATCTAGTTGTTAATGATTCTCCTACCAATATTGTTATTTGATATGATTTAATTAATAACAATAAACGAAAACAAATCATCAGAGGCAATTTCTGTTTTTCGGTTTCGGAACAGGCTTTGGTTTGACAAATAGACACCTGGGTTCACTCTCTCTAGGATGCCTTGGTTTTACAAATAGAAACCTCTAAAAGTTGTATGGTTCACCCTCTCTCCCAAATTCTGTTTTTGACACTATTTTTTACTGTTTTGCAGGAGACCTTGATTTGACAAATAAAAACGTATAAATGTTTTAGGGTTCACCCTCTCTACTACTTTAAGAAACGAACTCAATGAAGAAGTAATAAATTAGGTTTAGGCACCGACATATATGTGATAGAGGAAAAGTACCGGTTCGTTGAAAGATCTTTAGTTCTATCTAGCATGTGAAAATGTCTTACTTTATTATAGATAAGTTTCTGCAAATATATTTGGAACCAAGTATTGTGCACATTCTTCGCACCCGCAAGCTACATTCTGTACATATTACACAAACTATCTCTTAACACTGACATAGTATAACAGAACATAGTTGATGTGGCATACTCATTTATTTAGATAGTTACTCCCTATATATTTTGTAATATACCACATACGGGCAGCATATAGCTAACTGATTTGAAAATTTGTTTGTCATTTTTCTTTAATCCCGATTCGCGTGAACGATATTGGTTTTCGATTTGTGTCTAGACTAGACACAAAAGTGGAAGTGTCTTACCTATTCTCACATTTACAACAACAACCGGTATTATTGAATCGTACGTGAATAATTAACAGGTTGAGATCTTGACGTCCTATTTTGGCAGCTAAGTACATAGCTCCATTTTCGAACCTCTACTCAGGATTACATTTCCGACTAATGCAGTTTTAGATTAGATTTAGAACCTTGTTTGACAAATCTTTCTCAAAACGTTTCTAAGGTAAATTAACTATTTTTGTAAACATGGCATGCACGATTACATGCTACACTCCGCCCCATAGGATATAATATGCACATTAACCTTTTTCTAGGCGGGTATATCAGTTTGTAATAAATTTGGATGTGTTACTTCACAATACACATGCTGAAAGAGAAAATCACATTGTCACGGAAGCAATTTAGGCTGAAGTATTAACTATATTTGCACAAAATTTAGAAATACACTACAAACAAGAGTATCTTAATTGATTTAAAATGTGGTTTTCTATCCTAATTACCATTACCTAGAATAGCGTGTGATTGCTTAAAGCCACTCTCAATTTAAATTCGGATGATTAAACGGAAGCGAAAAATGAAACGCTGTATCAAAACTGGCCGGCGTAGAACAGAAAGATCTGCAATTATCTGTCTTTATTTTTTTCAAGCAAAACAATTTAAACCTTCGGCCGTTTATTTAAATATCCTGGTGAAAATCCATATTAAATCGTCAACCGTTGTGTCACCTATCTTAGAGATACCACTGCGTATTGTATTATTCAACACCCAATCAGTAGCACCTCCGGGAAAGAGCATTTAAATAATTTTACCAATGATCAGAATATCGACGTATTCATCCTGACAGAAATAATAATAATAATAATAATAATAATAATAATAATAATAATAATAATAATAATAATGATAATAATAATAATAATAATAATAATAATAATAATAATAATAATAACGAGGACTTTGTATAGCGCCTGATCTTCAGAAGCTCTAAGCGCTTTACATCTATAATGACATAGCCATACTACAGTAAAACAAAAAAGCAAACAGCATGAAATTGGAAAACATAAAACATGCTGAAAACATTTAGAGTACAAAACATTATTAGGTCTCTAAGTTTTATCCCTGCAGTCAAATAGGGTGAGTGTTAAGGACACTATTAAAAGGGACCACTGTGTATTTGTGTCTAATTTCAATCTACATCGCCAGGCACTGGTAGACAAATGAAAGTTGTCCACATGACTTCGTTTTCATCGTGAGAACAATAAAAATACGATTGTCAGAAGAGGAGTGTAAGTATATTGCTGGTGTATACACATGTGAGAGGCAGGATAGGTATGTTTGACTGGAGTCTGCCTTTGAAACGTATCACATAGAACAAATTTTGTGTTTGATTCTGTATCGAATGGATAGACAGTGTAGGGTGCAGATCAGTGGTGAGGTGTGCTCTGATTAAAGTACTCAAAGTTGATCCGAGAAGCTGTTTTCAACTTTTTTGAAGTTTTTGGAGTAGATATTGTGACGAACCAGATAGAAATGTGTTACAATAGTTCAGTCTTGAAATAAATATTTTAGCATGTGTTTTGTTTTCTAATTTCATGGTGTTTGTTTATTTGTGGGTTTGGGGGTGGGGGTGGGGCTTTTGTAATCATATCATTATTGATGTAGTACAGTACTTTGAGCTTCTAAAGATTAGGCGCTATAAGTCCTCAATATTATGATTATATGGATGTATGTTTACAATATAATAAACGTTTAGAAAAGTAATATGGTGGAATTAACAGCACCTGCTTTGCCAAGTGACCGAAAATACGGATATATATTATATACGTGACGTTTATTGTAGCAACGCTCAAATCGCGTATACCGTACTCTCACTTAAAATCTTTCTAAACGTTATGTCTATTGTCAGTTCTTTACGTTAAGACCTGGTGTTCATTGGCATGGAATACAATGTAATAATTTCCAGCTTTCAGTGTCCATACAGTCATGAACCAAATTATGTTTTATGATATTCTTGGACGTACACATGCATACTGTTTCCCGTTATTTTATAGTCAAAATTGTCATACATGTCTACAATGTAGATGCAATATGACCAGGGCAAAGTATGGTCTACTGCAACTCGAAATTAATCAGTCAAAATGTGCTTGGGATTGTAAAGCTCGCTCTGCCGACCCGAAGTAATGCTTACAAATATTATACTTTGTCACTATGCATTCAGCTTTAAAGATGTAGATTAGTCCAGCAATTTCAAAATTACTGGTATTCAAAATACAGCAAATAGACTATACTTTATTTAGTTAATAGAGTTAGTGAGATTTACTTTTTGTTGAAGTAGCCTTTTGATTGTCTCCATTTATCTAGCAGAAACGTTCGTCGCTGCAACAATTTAATAAACGGGAAAACAAATTGGGCAGATATTGGTTGCGTAGAAAAGCACGGGCTTCCGCTATATTGTTTTGGTACAATTTGTATTCTTTGCTTCAATGATCTTAGATTTTCTTGTGTGCGGTCATGTTTCCCAAATATCTTTTTTCCTTAAATTTATCCCCCTCTTTTAAATTTCCTTGTCTGAACATAATGCAAATATTCGAAAGGACGATACCATACGTATATGATGAAGAGAAGCAAGGCACACCAGTCAAGTGATAAGATCTTGTTCGGCCCGTGCCAAGCAAAACATACTCCTTTCTGAGTCTGTTATTGTGAGTCATCAGTCTTTCAGAACTGATAATTTTGGATCAACGTTCAAATATTCAATGTTGGTAAACCGGGGATTTCAAAACGTTTTGCTTAGATCTGAACATGTTCTTTTCACGATATCGTTGCAATGGATAATGACTCGACTCAAAGTGTCACAGCTATTGAGTCATCATGTGATCTCCTTTAATCAGCAAGGCTAGGGTACGAGAACAAAACAAAATATAAACATCCAACACATCATTTTTAAGGATGAATGCGTCGGCACTATGTGTCATTTCCTAATGATATCACTGTACTAATTCAATAACTTAAATGTATTGGTGTCCGTGAGTAAACCTATATTTATCGTGTCAGGTTTTAATTTTGTTCCAAACTGAAAACTGTTGCAGGACCGAAACTTAGATTTAATGCTGAACAACTTAGTCAGGGGTTTAGCAATGTTTCAAATATTTGTGCAGACGTTCCCACTATATATATATAAATATATATTGACTTAGTTTATTTCAAAATCATTATTAATTCAAACAAATACTTTAATACCTTTTTTACCTTTAAGGTGTGGTAAATTTTGCTCTAAATAAATCTGCAAACCAGTCATCAACATTGACTTATGATGGTTTCGAATGGACTGCTGATAAGGCTGTTGATGGCAATAGCGATGGCAGCAATCCTTCAACTATCAGGACATGTAGCGCAACCGAACAAATATCAAATGTTAACCATGCATGGGAAGTTGACATTGGCGTCCAGATTATTGTAAAGAAGATTACAGTATATGGAAGAGCTGGCACAGGTACAGTAGCTCCTTACGTGCATTTGATTTTGTTCTCAACATAAATATTGTAATCTTGTCAAGACAGATAGAGTCAGTATGTAAAGTTCTAATAATCATTTCATGAAATGTAGAGCACATTTTTTATATGTGACAGTTTGTTTAATAAGTGCTTGATATTTAATGCTGTAATCATATGTATGGATGACTGCTTATATTGAACGATGTCAACCGCTCCATCCATCTATCACTTCAAATCAATATCAATGTATTGGGTAAATATTATTGCACTAGGTTTCTAGAAGTTATGTAACGACAGTTTCTTCATTTAGACATGTATGCCTCTCTCTCTCTCAATATATATATATATATATATATATATATATATATATATATATATATATATATATATATATATATATATATATATATATATCCAAGACAATCCAAGTCAAGATGGCCCCTGGTGATTAAAAGTGCATAACCTGTCACCATCATCATCATCTTTCCTTCCCTTGACCTAGGGTGATCGTCGATGCGCTGTGCTGCTGAACATCTAACTAGCTCTCTCTCTACTTGTTTCAATCATGTCCCAACACATATGCATCCGCAAATTCCGTGTGGATAGACTGTTGGCTCTAGTGGCATGGCCATACCATTTCAGCTTTCTCTTTTCGACGATGCCGAGAAGTTTTTCATATTCGTCATATTTTTGACTGATGGTGTTACGCACATTTTAAGTTTTCATGTGGTCCATGTAAAAGATGACAAGAATGGTTCTGTGACATCTCATTCCAAGTACCTGGATTCTTAGTTGTAATTGTGCTGTCTTGCTCAAAGCCTTAAATCAATGCAAAGAGACGGAGATGAATAATGCTCTCAATAGCCTCATTTTAGTTCTAAGACAGATATTCTTGTTTCTCCAGATGAGTCGTAGCTTTGGCATACCCGCCATTGTTTGTGTGCTCGTGAGCAAATTATAATATTTATCCCTTTTTTGGTGATTATGGAACCAAGATATTTGAATTGGCTCACTGTTTCCAGTTCCTGTCCTAAGACTTTACTCTTGGCTGTGATTTGTTGAAACTATTTCTCATCAGCTTTGTCTTCTCAGTGGCTCTTATCTAAATGTCAAATCTGGAAGATGTTTCATCCACGTTCTCCACTAAGGTGGCATGCTTGTCTTCACTCCCTGCCATCTCATCAATGTTGTCTGCAAAGCGGAAGTTGGTGATGTGATGCGCTGTAATGCTGACAGTATACAATATTTTTACATAGATTCACTCATGATGTGCATTAAGTAGATGTTAAAAAGCGTGTGTGACTAGATACAACCTTGACGTCTGGAATCAGTCCACTACAGAACCTTGAACAATTACTGTTATGGTAGCCTTGGCGTACAGCTGCATGATGTCATTGGTCAATTTTGACCCTTGCTTTACCGCTTCATTGTGGCTCACAATGCTTCGTGCCACAGTCTGTCAAATACTCCTTTAAAATATATGAACACATGATAGATTTCTTGTTGATGTTGCGAGTACTTTTCACACAGAAGCCTGAGATTGAATAGTATTTGTTATGTTATGATTCTTCAACTCCGGAACCCAGCCTATTCTTCAGTCATTATTTCTTCTGCTTCTGGCATATGTGTGTATTAACTGTGAAACTAGAACAGTTTTTGGCACAGTTACTATATAAAAATTAAACATACTTGGTCCAAAAGAAAATGTGCAAAACAGAGAATTTAATTTTAAGCCATAAAGGTTACAAAATACAGCCATGACAAATAAAAATGTTTGCTTTGAAATAATTCTTAAAATTTTCTTAGTATCATATAATTAATCTATAACAATGAAATATTTGGGATATAGATGGTGATTACATACATTTACATACATCATATGTCATTTTTGATTTTTAATTTCAATAAAAATATTTTTGATGCTGCATCAAGTTGAAATAAACTAGTTGAAACATAATACATTTAAAGTTGTTATTCCCGTAGATGTAACAGACATATAAAAGTTTGCAAAAACAGCGTCTTATGTGGTTTCTTTGTTGTGTGTGTGCGTGTGCGTGTGCGTGTGTGTGTGTGTTCCAGAGGTAAACGTATGGTTAACAGGTGTTACAAAATGTATATAAGAATGGCCCTTCAAAATGAGCTTAAAATATTTAACACACTATATTTAATAATTCTTTTCAATTCAATTATTTCATACATTCAAACTGGTGAAATATATTTAAGATAATATCTTTTTATGGGAAGTCTCCTTGTCAAAACATGGTATTTGCATCCAATGGATTACACAAGACATTGTCAGAAGAGATAGAAGAAAAAAAACATTTCCGCGATGAGAAGTTTTATTAAAGCAAATTATAAGAGATAAAACAAAGTAGGTGCACTTTTCACAGGTCTTTAAAGGTTTCGGGCTCTTGGCGAAAATGAGTAGCATTTTCAGGGTCTTTAAATTTGGGGATAATTAATCAAATTACCCTGGGGGTTTTAAAAGTCTTCGAAAATTGAAATAAAACCAAAATATTTTAATCTTTTCAATAATCATGAATACAGTTGTCCAAATTAGTTAACTTCTGATGTTATCGAGTTTTATGATTTATTTCTTTTGATGACCAGATCTATTTCATCTTATCTTTTAAACAATATTGTTTATTTAGCATTCATTATTTTCATAAGGTTTTTTCTACACAATGCTATGAAAATCTAAGTCTTTTAAATCTATGTTTATGGTCTTAAAACGTTTGGGAAAATTCTGTCAATGTATCATTCAGTATTTCTGTTTGAACACACTATTATATTTAAACCATCATCCTTCAACATGATTTTGACCATTAGGACACAAAGGACAAAACCAGATTTCGAGAATAAATTGTTCGTGTTCAACCGATTGAGAATTTACTTAGTTTAGTTGTCAATATAAATCATATAAACATAAGAAAACGTAATGTTTACCATTACAGACATGAGCACGCACACACACATACACACACACAACTACGCACACATTTCCTTAATGGTATGAATATGGCCATCTTCATAAGAAATAAGAAGGATGAAATCGGCATTAAAATGCATTTTATACTCTTCAACTTCAAATTAGTCTACGTAGGCAGCATCCCAATTGCCTTTCCAGCATATTCAGTTTGTTGCAATACAAAATGTGACATGGGAAATGAATTGCATGTCAAGATGTACACTGCCTGTTTCGGACGACATAGTAACTATTGATTGATAATATAGCTTGCTAATATTCCGAACAGTTTTTAAGCAAGAGTATATCGCGTATATGGAGGTTCTTGACATTGCAATTGTGCCAATATATATGTATGGTCCTGTCTAAAGTTACCATCGAAAACACCAGAATATCGCTGATCGTTGGTTAATAAGAAAATATATTCCATAGTAGCAATGTCTCTTTGTCGCGATAGTAGAAGAATCCTGCTTGTATTGAGGCAAGACGAAAATGATACGGTATTTCTTTCAGGTATACGCGCGTTGAGGAACGTGTAAGCACGAAACAGAAGTGTTGCATTCATTATCAGTCAACAATGCACAGCAAGTGGGACACTAGTGTTTACATTCTCGAAAGCGTACTTGAGAATCACGAACACTAGTGAAACCGTAAAGTAACAATGAGTAATGGACATTGAAAAGCAATAGGGTTAGAAAACAAATGAACACGCCGTTTTCGATCATACTACCTTTATGTTCTTTCTGACAAACATGAATAACTGCAATGCAATTATACTTGGTAGCATTAACAAACCAACTGTATACCTTCATGTAAAATGAATACATTTACAGTTTCCCAAATCTTCACACAGGGAAATACACTAAAAACTTGAAATATTTCTATATAAAGATGATACTCCTGCCAGAGGAAAAAACTCAAAATCAATGATATATGCTTAGGAATTTTAATATTTTTCATGTTTCCTTGCAAGATGAAAACCATTACAAAATGAATCTAATTTTTGACTAACACATTTAGTTTTGCAATGACGAAACCACCACATTCCATTAAAACAATAAAAGTCCTATCACACATGATACCGTTAGTTTGTAATGACTAATCGACAATGTGAAGTTCCTAATAAAATATACACGGCTTGTAGTGACAAAATTTTGAAGATAAATCTCTATAACAAAAACACATACGATTACTAACTCATTTAATTTGTTATGCAATGTATGTTAGCTAGTCTGTAATAAAATACGCATATTGACGTTTACTCTTTTCTCATAATTTTCCAGACCACAGTCAGCTTGAAGGCTTTACGCTGTCTCTTGGTAATACACCAGGTCCTTGGAATTATGCTCAACAATTACCATCGAGTCAAAACCATGATAATCGATATGTTTTTGAACTTGACAATGTCATTGCCCGTTTCATCTCTTTGAAGAGGTTGGGTCAAATCCTAGTCATATGCGAAGTAACGGTTGAAGGTGGTACGTAAGTCATTATATTAGTAAACACTAACTAGTGTTAGATGTGCAAAAGAATAAGAAATACAGTAGTATAATAATGCAGATTTGTATACTGTTACGTGCTTAGGCTCGAATAAACAGTAACATAGTAAGAGTGAAAATAACAAGCTTGTAAAATCTTAATAAACAACTTATTGAGCACAAATATTTTCCAGAAAGATAAAATAAACTTACGGTTTTAAGAATCGATTCCAAAATTAATCCCAAAAAAAATTCAAATATAATCCACTAGTGAAATTGCAAAAGTCCTGGTAATAAAATGTACAAATAATTCCTGGTTTGAATCTTAATGAAGCATCCAAGATGGAAGACGATGTCACGTGATGAAGTCAGTTCTGGTCTTATGAAATTCAATGAGCAAAATTATTTTCCAGATTAATAACAAAACAAATCCTCTTGATCCAAACTAATTGAAATAATTTCCGGTACAAAGTAATTTAAAATAACTCAAAACAATACAATATAATATTCTAACAGCTCAATTTCTACTAAATAGTTCGCTCCAAAACATAATTTATATACCTGTTTTTACGTAAACATGGAAGGGGTCACATGATCTCCTAGAATGTTTTGCACTAATTTACGTTTAAAAAATCTCGCATGACCCAACTAAAGATAGAAAGATGTTTACAACAAAGCTCCATAATGTCCTTGGAATCAACTAATCATTTTAAAAGCTTGTTTACAATTCTGAAGCTAGGTAAGAAATGAGGTCAACATCTCGTGTTTATTTGTAAAGTGAAGGTCATCTCCCAAGGAATGAATCTTAAACTTAAAATGTCAAATTTGAATCTGACAAACAAACAATTAAATTAAAAATAAATGACTTAAATCAAATATACGTAACAACACAAAGACCCCAAGCAACATCAATATAAATTAGTATGGAATACACTGCGTGCTGTCATCATTGACTTAATGTTTAACTGCCATAAAATGCTTTTTTGTAACGAAAAACACGTTTAAAAGAGCTAAATCATCTACTACGGTACTTAGTTTTCCCCTCTTTACATTTTTTCGAATCGTTGAACATATTACGTTTAGTTTGTTGTACTAGATTAATAAAACTAATAAGTTAAATTACGCAATATACATGTATAGTCATGCACAATAATCGTTTTTTTAAGGCGGATATATATATATATATATATATATATATATATATATATATATATATATATATATATATATATATATATTTGAGAGCGAGAAAAATGTATTTTTCGCATAAAAACAGTCAAAAGAGTGTTTGGGGAATAACATTTGAGATAGGAATTAGTAAACTAGAGACATTTCTGTATCAATTTTCTGCGAAACGAAGTAACAACAAACTAAATTATATATATCAACGTGGGTACAAAATGATATGTTATTTATTTTCAGCCGAATGTATGCCTCATATTAATTAAAAATGATCGGCCTTTCTTGACTTCATTTGTTTAATATTTCGTTTTGCTACTTTAAAATGGTCATTTATCTCTTTTACCACCTTTTGGAATCTTTGCAAAAAAATGTTTAACACCTCCATATTGTCTCGATGGCATGTTTTCTTTGCTATAAGACATGTGGAGAGTGTTTCCGTTGCTATCCATTATTTTCAATGTTTTATTATGTTTCTCTGTTCCTTTAAAATCACACAATTAAAATGGTCTGTACTCCAAGAATAAATATCCGCTATTTTTAAATGAAATTAATGAGATTTCTTTTTTTTGTCTAGACTAATAAGTAGTACGCTGACGTTTTCCTATCCTCGTGCATAATGGCAATTCAGCAATATTTGTGTCATACAAGTTAATACATAGTAGATCTTATGTTTCTTTTGAATGACATCTTGCTGCTGGTTAAAGATGAATGTGATATATAGTTTTAGCTGTGTCTAGGCAACCACTTCATGTAAGATTTCACTTTATGATGCAAATGTACACCTATATTAATAGCGGTTGTTAACATTTAAAAGAATTTGAAGAAACATTTGGTCGAACATAACCGAGTGTGAATAACAGTGACTTAACTTCGTTTGATATGATGCTGTCATTTTACAGTTCATTTTATAAACGCCGCTAATTATTGAATCGAAATAAATCTATAAGCAATACTTTCATAGTGACGTTTACAACTACTAGTGATGACTTCGACAGATTAGCAATTCTAACATTTAAAACAATTCTATGCGTAATCTTCATGTTTGGCAAGTTCATCTTTTCCGATATTGTATTAGACAAGTTATAACCGGTTATCTTTGGGCATATTGCATTTGAATGTTAATATATGTAAGCTACGTTTTCTGTAGAAATGGACTATTTAATTTGATTGTACAACGTAATTGCTATGTCAATTTTAATTATTCCTTATTCTTCTTCACAGCTAGAACAATTCATTTATTTGCTATTCAGTTATTGCGAGTGCTGGATCTTTGAAATGAATTTTGTTTTTAATGCTGATTACGACGAAGACAACAACGCCAAATATTACGAATACGGTAGACGTTGGAAGGTTTCCTTACTGCTAAAACATTTAGCATTCCAATAATTCGGAGAAGTTATTCCTTAATTTCCAGAGCATCCCAGTATTAGAAAATTGTATATAGGGAATGATATGACTTCTCAAATCCAACACAAATTTGGGAAAATACAAGAGAGAATTAAGTAATGCTTTACATTATAAATTATTACTCCAAACAAGTACAAAGGTGTTGTTATGTCGGGATTGCAATTATGCACAAGCATAAAATGTAAATAACATTGTTAAATTAGCCATGTATGATACATGCGGGATTAAAACATTTATGTTAAGAATATCATCACTATTTGTTTCAATATTGCTAAGTGCCTAGTATTTATTAGAATGCACACGTAAAAACTACGGATCCGGATGCAATGAGATCTGTGGTAACTGTTACAAAGGAAACAACAGTTGTTCGCTGACAGACGGAAAGTGTATGGAAGGTTGTGACGCAGGATGGCGTGGTGACATATGCAAAAACGATATGTCAGTTTAAAACGCTATATATAGACATCACTCAAATCAAACATACAATAATAACTTCAGCATCGATAAAGAGTAAATAAATGCATACCTCGTGCAATCATCATTGCATGTACTTTGAGGTGGATTAGATATACATAGTTTACAACGAAAAGAATAGCATAAATGCAATATATTTCGATAATTTCCATGTATCATAATAATCACAATCATAGTTAAATTGTATATTTATAACAATTCAAATCTTCACCCTCTGATAACGGATTTACATAAGACTATGGACAGTTTTAATGAGGAAAGGTGTTTTGCAAGATTAATAGTGCACAGGAATACGTGCATTAAGAATAAACACGTCCTTTCATATACTCTTCATTTGGCTAAGAACAGAATGAACATCATAAATTGATGTGATTCGACGCTAGAATCTGAATACTGAAAAATAGAAATGTGTGTCATGTATGTAAATAGTTTGAAATAGTTTCTGCTGTAAATAAAATATCTGTATACGATATCTGATGCAATCGCTATTGCATGTATTTCAACGTGGAAAAAGTTATATGATTTTACAGCGAAAGAATTAGCATATATGTATTAATGATGTACAGTTCCTATTATATTCAAATGAATAAATCGTATCAGCTGACAATGTTTATTTTCATCAAATATATTTCAATAATTTCAATGTATCGTAATAGTTAAAATCATAGTCAAATTTTATATTTATAACCATTTAAATCTTCACCCTCCATTTCGTCTTGAACTGAAAAGTCTTATAAAATGCATACAACAGCTTCCGATTTCACTTGAGCTTTTCCATTTACTCAAATCAGGCCTCTGCTATGGGCTAAAATCTCTTAACCCAAAGCAGAAAAGGCACATAATAAGAATCTTTGAAGAGCTTTTGATCAATATATAGTACATAACTATTCAATGGCTTTACTGTCTGTGGAAGGAGCTAGGCAGGTTTTAAATTAGCCAAAATTTGGCTAAGGATTCCTGTTGCCATACTCAGTGAGGCTGGTACACAGCTAATGTCCTTTTAGCCCAGTTTGGCTAATTCCTACAAAGCTGTTCTTCACACTCTTAAGTTGAAACCAAATCTTGGCTAAATGAATTCTTAGCCAAAATTTGGCTAAGGATTCCTGTTGCCATACTCAGTGAGGCTGGTACACAACTAATGTCCTTTTAGCCCAATTTGGCTAATTCCTACAAAGCTGTTCTTCACACTGTTAGGCTGAAACCAAATCTTGGCTAAATTAATGCTTAGCCAAAATTTGGCTAAGGATTCCTGTTGCCATATTCAGTAAGGCTGGTACACAACTAATGTCCTTTTAACCCAATTTGGCTAATTCCTACAAAGCTGTTCTTCACACTCTTTGGTTGAAACCAAATCTTGGCTAAATGAATTCTACACATTTGCCTTTCACATGGATTTAACAAGTGGTTTTTCTATGTACATAATAGTGATGTTGGTGGGAAATAGACTCACCCATAGTATAAATAATAATAATAATAATAATAATAATAATAATAATAATAATGAGGACTTTGTATAGCACCTAATCTTTAGAAGCTCTAGGCATTTTACAACATCTATAATGATTTGACTACAAAAAAAACACATGAAACTATAAAACAAAAAAAAACATGCTGAAAATATTTAAGGTAGGAAACAACATTAAGTCTTTAAGTTTGCTTTTGCAGTTGACATGTTTTTCAGAGTTTTAAGAGACTCTTAAAAGGGATTACAGTGTCTTTGTGTCTAATTTCATTTAGCAATTCATTCCAAGTTGTTGGGCCCTGGTATGCAAATGAATGTTGTACATATGACTTCATTTTCATAGTGGGAATAATGAGTATATGATTGCCAGAAGAAGATCATAAGTATCTTGCTGGTTTGTACACATGGGAGAGGCCAGATAGGTAATACTGGACTGGAGTCCATCAGTGAAATGTAGCAGTCATTGTATGGTACAGAGCAGTGGGGAGGTTTGCTTTATTGAGATGTGTGTTCTGATCATGTTACTCTAACATGGCACAGTGTTAGTACATAATGTACATTAAACATAAAACCCACATACAATGACAGTGCTAGGGCCTTACTTGTTAGAGTTGGGTTAGAAATAAATCAGTGAATGAAATGACTGTATTTTTATCACACCAATGATTTTCGTCATTGAAATTGATTTAATCAAACTAGTATTTCGGCAAAAATTGTAAAACCTACAAACTTTATCAAGTATTTAACAGAGAGATGGACCAACAGGAAGATGGATGTGTACAAAATCTAGAGAAAACCAAACTATTAAATTAATGTTTAAAAATATAACAAATTTTATTATTAAAGAACATATGACTGAAATGGTGTACATTGTAACAACTTTTACTTTAACATAAAAGATCTCTTTTCAATAAGTCTTTTTATGCCTATCATCAATTTTCTTGAAGCAGGAAATTCAAATTCCCCTGGTAAAATATTGCTGACTGATATTGTCAGCTGTTTACATGATGTCAGTGACGCCTTAAATTGCTTTGTTCTGTATAATCTAATTGTAATCTCAGCAGGCGCAACTTCCATGACCTGACCGATAGTTGCATCTGCAAGGTACAAAACATGTCTCCCAACATCATATCTTCTTCTATCTGCTCATTCAGCTCAATGCCTGCCTGAGACTTGTTGGGTTATGTATACCTGAAAAATTTGGATCAGTAATTTTTAAATGAATTTTATTTATTTTAAACTAAACTAAGCAAGTCTTTTGAATGATTGTTTTACTGTCATAATAGAAGAAATTAATATAAAAAATTATAAATAATGTTCAAATTTCATTGCAATTTAGTTGGAAAATTAACACTCAGATTTTTCTTTTTAAATATCATAATAGGTATCATAATTCTGTGAGATATAATTGAGAGTTGCACATTCAATTTTCATTAATTCTTGCTAAATCAACTTTCTAACTCATCATAAACCATTAGAAGTTTACTGGCACATATTATTTGAAACATTAACTCATTGTATCTGTATTGTATCAATATTACATAATTGTTTCAATGTAACAGTCTTCAGTGGAAATATTTTGAACTATTCACTCAGGTGCTTTTATAACTGGTATTTTCAAGTTTAACATGACATTTCATTTAAAAGGAGAAGTTGAACAAACTATTTATTTGCTTCTTATAAAATATCCATAAAACAATGTATGTCTTTCAGAGATAAATGTTTAGGTACTAAACCATGTTTATTTTGGAACAATTGCCATTACATTTGACTGTAATGTTTCATGAGAACAGAGAACAGATATTTGTTTGGAAAATGTACTCTTCAGTTTGTCCAGATGACTAAGTAATAATTAAAATCTTTAAAAGAACACTATATATATATATATATATATATATATATATATATATATATATATATATATATATATATATATATATATATATATATATATATATATAATTTGGCCATCTACATATCCATAAAAATAAGTGTTCTACATCTCCCTTCCCCACTCAAGTAAATTCATATTTTTAAAATTGATTTGAATTGTATTAAAAATGGTCTGGTCATAAACACATACCGAAAATCATACATGTTTATTTATATTTGTCCAAAATCTGATGAGCATCTATGACAACTAGATGTTGATATAAACTAAGTCTCAAATGTTAAAGGACTGATTTAACATTTAAATATGGCTTAAATTGTGTACAACTCTTTTTATCTGATTTCTGATGCATATAACATTCCTTCAGATTTAAATTTGTCAGATTTATGGTGTTTTTGTAATGGTGCTGATGGATATGACAGTTTCAATGAAAACACTAATCTTGTTGTGTACAAGGAAGGTGTCTGAAAATAACAAATATGACTTTATATTCCATACATACCTGCATACAGTCTTGTCATTGACCTTGAAAGTCTGTGTTTTTGTATGTTTATATGTCACTGCACATTCTCGGATGATGCTAATGAGTACTGTCATCCGTTTAGGTCCTTCAGGTAGTATGTGCAATTTTTGTCGCCAGACTAAAATGTCCTCCATTGTAAAGTTGTCATTGCAATGACTATTGCACCCACATGCCACAGATTTTTCCTTTTCAATGAAAGTTAAATCTAATGCAGCTCTTCTTCTTTTCACATTGAAATCTGCAACATATGGCATTTGAAATTGTCTTCATATTTTAGTATGCAGATAGATTTTAAAACAAACATTAATGTTATGCACATGATGATGCTAGTAATTTTGTGATGTTTTCATACTAATGCATATATTTAAACTGCTTAATAATTTGTATCTTTCTGTTTTTCTTTTAATATAATTAAGCTACAGAGCTTTATTAAGATTCAAAGAAGATTTACTGAAAAAGTCAAATAAAATTAGAAGAATTAAGTAATGATACTAAAATGATTTTAATGCAGTAAAATCAGGGCACTTAAATAATTAAGCATATAAACATCCATAACTAATTAGCCTCAAAGTTATTTTGGTGGAGTAGGTGAATAATGCATGACTGAAATGAAAATATGTTTCACTCTACCATTTCAGTGCTTTATTTCTATGCTTTAAGTTTGCAATCTAAGTGGCAATTACTGTAGTAGTAGTAGTTGTAGTAGTAGTTGCTGTTCTTGCTGTGTAACAAATACAAATTGTAATTTACCTATATTAGACATACAAGATGACAACCGTTTCTGAACAAATCTTGTTGCTGGGAGACCGATATCTGCAAGATAAAAAATTTAAGTCTCAACCTGTTAGTTTTTGCTGCACTCTTTAATTCACCTAACATACCTTTTAAAAGTTACGCAACTATCATTCTGAGTTTTCTTTTCCTACTGCTGATGATAATTAAATATTTGAATGCATTTATGCCAATAGCATTTTACTTATAAAAATACTGATATCAAGAGTATATTCTCTATTATTTTAAAAGAAATACATAGTAATTATTCAAGTAGAAATCTGTACCAGAGAACTGTTGATAGCCAGTAAGTGTTAGGCTCAATAATCAAAATGAATTCCATCAGTGGTCACCAGGCAGGAATCTTGTGATGGAAACTAAAAATACTATTAAATTTTTTTTTAAATCTTTGCAGTGAACTGAAAATTAAATTATTCCCTTTAGTTATAGCATTTTCCATCAGAATCTGAATCTGATTTATGTTCAAAACTTGCTGTTATATTATAGTATGCAGAGAGAAAATATTACAGCGGGAAAAAAACATTTCAGTACTTGCAACATAATGTTTATGAAGACAAAATAAAATCTACTGGTTTAGGAGTGAATATCTTTAGTCAAAATATGTAAATCTACTGGTCTGAAATATTTTACATGTAATGCTAAAAATATCTTTAGAAAAGTTTACACTTAAATTTGATAAAATGTAATACATGCTCATAGGGTCAACTTCACAACATAAATTTACAAAACTATGCCAAATCTAATTCATACTGAGTATGCTCTGATAAGATGTGGGCTATGCTTACTGAATGGAATAAAAATCCCTGAATAGTTTAATAAAAGTGCCTAATACTAATAGATAATTTAACATAATATAACTATGTACTATTGTTTATATTGTTTGTTTTATTAACCTATAGAATGTTTACAAATTAGCAATTTAAATCTATACACACCTTTGTTGAACTCATTTCCAAGAAGTTTTCTGTACAAGTCCTTGTCCATCTCTTGACACTTTGGACATTTCAGTTGAACTTCTCTGGTAGCAAGAAAACTAACCTTATTTATATTGCAGTAACTGGTTGAATGCCTTCTACCAGTTCTGCCTCTATCAAGGCTATTACATGCCCAGCAGGCAGCTTTTAAGCACTCAGCAAGATCAATGAAAGCCTGTCATGATCAAAGGAATTTTACACCAAGAGCATGGCCTGGAGAGAGCCATACACTGACTCAAAAATAAGTCACTTGGTTTTATGAATTGTGTTACTTGTCCAGCTATCATAGTAGAGTATGCAAACTCCATGATAATACAAATTCAATAATGTTAGATGTTTAAATGCTGATGATCATACCTATATTTATAGGCATATCCTTAATGACAGCTTCTGTGTAGACTGAAAAGCCAAATGTTATGGCATTTTCTGTCACTCCAAGTGTTTGAAATGTTTTCAATATTGCACCAAAGAATCTGGTGCAGATTTCAGTAACCTTATTTTAAGTCTCTACTTTTTTCATTTGAAAAAAGGATCAGCTTTCTAAATATTTTGTAAAGTAAATTATTGCATCCACTATCAACTAATCCTAGCCAGCCAGACACACAGAGATGTACCATATTCCACCTATTTCCATCAAATTTGTGTATTGTGAGTCTTTCATGATGAATTTAGATAAATGCTACTAAGTTCATGAATATATGTGGGAAATTATCACTGAGAATGACATTAAACTAATCATCAATTAAGTTATCACGGATGGAATATCCTCAGATATTGTATAGTAATCACAATAATGTAGATCAAGTATTATCTTAATAGTATAGTTTTACTATTCCAGAATTTGTTTCATTACAGCCCATTCAAAACTTGGACATGATGTCTTTTTATAAATAAGCAAAACTGAAAAAAATGAAAATACTAGTAATCATGTAATTTACACAACTGCTGCTAGACAATACAAATATATGTGCTGCTCTTTAGCTTTGGAGGCAACACAGATAACAATAGCATGATCCTATTTCCATTCATGTTTTCAACCTTAAACAGTTAACCAGCCCACCAATAAACATGGTCACATTTTAGACTGAAGTCTTCATAGACCTGATTATAATATTCTATGGTCCATCCTTGTATCCCACGAACTTGCATCAGCTAACTACTGCATTATATGCTATCTGAATGTATCAGTTCCTTCACCTTTACTTGCTATTAAAAGACACCTCGATATGATAAATAGAACCAAACTAATGCATGACATCCAAGCGAACCTAACAACTTGCTTACCTCCTACAGTAGAAGAACTTGATAACTGCCTGTGTTCATTGCTTGAAAACATCTCAGCCATCAAGTGCAGAGTATCAATTCAAAAGTGTTCTCCATGGTATAGCAGTGTTAGGGACCAACTTTGCACCATTAAAAAAGACCACTGTGAAGTGGAGAGGCTTTGACTTTCCAACAGACTCACTTTCATAAGCTAATCTATGAAGCTGCCAAGAAGAATGTCACAAACATAGTCCATTTAGCCAAATTATCCCACTACAGTATTTCAGCGACAACAATTAGCAGCACATGGATTAATTTCTGATAGTTGTGACGATGAGTGCACCAAAGTCATGTGAACTTGATCTAATTCCAACATCACTGCTGTTTGAGTGCTTCGATCCAATATTGCCTTTACTAACTGATGTTATTAAAACCTCTCTCTCATCAGAGGAATTCCCATTATTTTTCAAAACTGCCAGTATAAAACCTTCTGCTGAAGAAACTAACATTCAACTTTAATGCTTTAAAGAACTACTGACCAGTTTCTAATCTCCCGTTCATATAAAAAATCTTAGAAAAAGTTGTTCTGACCCAGCATGTATCTCATCTGAATTCAAACAGTCTTTATAGCAATGTACAGTCTGCATATCTCCCCTGCCACAGTACTGAAATTACACTTCTGAAAGTAGTTAATGGCATTCTCTCTGCTTTGGATAGGGGAAAGATTACATTCCACACACTCCATGATTTGTCTTCAGCATTTGACACAACAGACCATGATATATTAATTCAATGTAAAAAGCATGTATATGTCATTCACAACACAGCCGTTTTTTGGTTCAAGTCTTAACCTAGAAAGCAAGCAACCTATCTTGCCAGATGTGAAAAAGCTTCGGGCCTTGTATTGTTTATATACTTGCAAGGTGCCCTGTTATAAAGTTCTGGTGTTTATATGATATGAACAATTCAACCTAATTTTTTTCACAACCCATATCAATGTTGAGTTTATAGTGTTCGCATTGTTATAGTTGAGATGAGCAGTTGAGAAAAAAAATAAAGTCACACGTGTATTTATAAAAGGAATTAATTTTATAATTTATCTGCAATCAATATTTATCAACACATTGCATTGAAGACAGTAGTGCAGTGGATACTCAGCCATGGGTGTAAACATAATAACATATTTCTCTAATAGGTGTTGAAGTTAACTACAGATTGTACACACTTTTCAAAGTAATTTTTCAACCAATTGATCTGATTGCTACATGTGCTTCTACTGGTAATTTCATAATGCCTAATTATCATACAGATTAATTTATTTTCTTATCATGTAAATATTAAAATAAGCCTATGATGCATTTGATAAGTAGATTATTAACATATAGTTCATAACATTATCAAACCCACTTTAAAATTACATTTGTTCCATGAATTTACATGTCAAGATTATTAAAATCCCTTTTAATATCTTGACTTTGTTGTGACATGCATATAAAGTTATATTTTAAAAATTGTAGAAATTTTCAGCTAAACCAAATCCAAATAATGAAATAATCTACGATCCAAAACTTTGGTCAGAGACTGTTAACTACAAGCAAGTGGTCCATAGGGCATCATCAAAGGCTTGCCATCATGATTAGATTATTCAAATGTGTAATTAACCATGCTCTCCCAAGTGATTTTAGCTGTGAAATTTGAATTAGAGATGGTGATAATCAGGATGACCCTTGTTACATGTCCAACTGTTAGCACTGGGCTACATGAAAGGAAAATCAAAATGAAACTTGAACAGTAAAATTTTGTTCTAAATTTCTTGTGTTCCAAGTACTTTTTTGAGTCTCTTCAAAATAGTTATTGAAGAGCCACTATGGAATAGATACTTAGTTAATAAATAAATGGTGGATTATTATACTGTCATAATACAAATTATAATACTCAATCTTTACTTATTTAAAAGATAGGTAGATAGATACGAAGGTTAGGTGGGTAGACTAAATCAAGTTAGTAAATTTAATGTCTCGCATAGAAATACATGCAGAATGCAAATGATTTTCAAAGTTAACTTTTGGGCATTTATGTGCAATTAATGAAATTGTGAGAGTCTGTCTTTAGCAAATTGTGGGAAGTAAAATCCCAAAATGATTTTATATGTGATTCTTTCTTATTGTACATTTTTCCCTCAATATGTTTGACCCATTAACATAGTTTTGAGAAAATTGGAATAGTGATGCATATTTCATGATATATTCTTATTTTCATCAGTTATATATTTCAAAATTCTAAAGTTTTTTTAATTTATCAAACGGTGTTAAAAAGAAGTTTTCATTTTAATATTTTGGTCCTTTCCAAAACACACCAACAAATATAAGGAACAGTTATCATATGTTTACTTTTGTTCACATTTTTTTTCATTCACACATTCTCATACATTTTCAGTGATCTGTTGCTACATAATAAATTATATATACTGATAAAACACACATATTAATGAATAATTACTAACTTCACAAATTACTTTCATTAATTGTTCAATAAATGTCAAAGTTCAATTCACTATGTCAAAATGTATAAAGATTTGTAAATGTCATGATGCAACAACAAAAAAGAAACAAATGAATTTGAATTTCACATTCAAGCAGGCACTCACCAGTTATTATGTACTTTTGAGAGAGTAGTGTATATTAGGTGAAGTTGTTTGCATAGAAGCTACTTTGTGTAATGTGGCTGACATTTCATTGAAAAGAATATCTATTGGTAAGCCGAAAAGCAAGAAACTTTTTCTCTAATATCAAGTAAACAACATGAAGTATACTAACAGGCCATATCATTTTAAGTACATAAGATATTTTAACTAAAAAGAAATTCTACAGAACAAAGTTCTTAAATCTGAAAAGGATAAGTTACCCAATTTTGTGTAAAAACAACAAGGATGACAGTTGCAAAATACTCTTATTTAATGACTGGATATTTGGTTTACTATTTCTTTAATATTTTTGCATTTCTATTTCTATCAACTTTATTAAATGACCTTTGATTGTTTGTGTTATTTTTTATTTCAGAAATGACCTTCGCTCTTTCTATTTATTTTTCTCTCTCTTAATGACAATATATGAACTTTCTTTTTATATATAACATAAGCCTTAAAAATAAAATGTTCACTATCAAATAGAATATCTCAACCAATCCTAGAAGTAATGTAATGATCAATATCAGATATAAGAATTTTATAATAAAGGCAGCGGATGACTCATTGAGAATTGCCTCTATGATGAATAATAATAAAAATAATAATAATAATAATAATAATAATAATAATAATAATAATGCTTTATTTATAGAGGGTGGCTCATTAGTAAAGGACTATTCTCCCTTGAGGCCCTCTTAAGGAGAGTATGAAAATGCACATTATATGAAGATAGCAATAATTAGTGAGGGGCCCAGAGTGGCCGAGTGGTCTAAAGCGCTGTCCGTTACGGATCACTGCCATCTCACCTCTGTCTGCGTGTGTTCAGGTCTAAGATTTGGCTAATGTAGTTATGTGAGTAAGCTTGCCGGTAGCTCCTCGTGGGTCGGTGGTTCTTTCCGGGGGGTTTCCGGGTTCTTCCTCTACCATTAATACTGGCCGCCATGTATAGCCTATATTGTGCTTAAAAATGGCGTTAAACCATACAAAACAAAACAAACAATAATTATTGTCACAGTCTACACAGAAGCTGTCATTAAGGAAATACCTATAAATATAGGTATGATCATCATCTATAATAAACACATGATGCTCATGATATCTCGTTTTAAGTACTCTAATATTTATTCCATACAACTGTACCAGAATATTGAAAACTCTTTTTGAATTGCTCTGTTATTGGTTTTGGTACTAGAAGTTTTCCATGTGATATTATTCCCAACTGGTATTTTGGTGAAAAAGGCCTGAACAAGTCCTGAAGATATTCTAGTGCAGTTCCATGTAGACATTTATATAAAAGAACTGCCTTGTGAAAAATCTATCCTGTCATATTGCTATGGGTTGGAGATGTAATGAATTACCTGAAGAAAATGAGGAATACTCAATATATCTATTGCAAGATACACATTTTACTAAATGACAGGAGATATATTAGATCATATTGGGGTTACCAATATATAATTTCTTTTGCATTCAGATTCAAGGGGAGAAGATATTGTATTGAGCAATAACTTTAAGTTGCCTATACACAGACGCAAAGTAGATGCAAACAGCAACAATATAGTTTTAGATACTTCAGTTCAAAATTACACGTTCAAACTTATGAACATTAATTGTCCTAATTGATTTTTATGATGAATGTATTCAAATTTATTTCTGATGAGAAAATAATATAGATTCAAAAGGATCCACTTGGAGAAAAAATAAACCTATCAAGGCAAGGTTAGATTTCTTCCTAGTGTCAGAAACTCTTATTACAATGGTAATTGTTTAATTTTCAAAGATTGCTATTAAGGGAAAATACGTATTTAAAATAACATTTAAAATAATAGCAGAATTGAATTGCTTTCAAATGAGTAACAACCATATTTACTTTATAAAACTTGTAATGAGTGAATGCTTAATGTGCATATATGTATTGGTACATATATGTATATAGGTGGAAATTCTTACAATAAATTTACTTTTCTTCGGCTCTCTCTCTTTCTCATAGCTTATATTCTGTAATGAGTTTAGAATTAGAATATAATACTATGTACTAATGTTAACAACTATTCTCTGTAAAGTTATGAACATTTATAATTAACTGTGAAGAAGTCATGGGTTGGATCTGATCAACTGCTTTCGTTGCATGGGAAATAGTACAAAAACAAAAAAACAATGTCTACTGAATGAAAGTAGATCTTAGTCATATATATATATATATATATAATATATATATATATATATATATATATATATAATATATATATATATATATATATATATATATATATATATATATATATATATATATATATACATGATAAATTCTAGTACATATAATTATTTCATTGATAATAAAATAGCACAATAAAAGATGGCATACATAGGCATGGTTTTGATTGTGTATTAATTAATAAAACATTGATAAGTTTATGCACTGCTATAAATATCTTTATATTAATTACATCAAAGCCCATAGGATAGAGAGATAATAATGTCTTAAAGACAGTAATCTAAAGAGAACAATATGTTTTAAAGTTGTAGATTTTTCATATTCGAACATTATTTCAGCTTTTATATTTTCTGTTTTTAGAAACATTAAACACATTTAATTTTTATTTAATCATCTGCAATTTGTTCTCAGTCGCTTATGATAAGATTTGTTAACCCAATCATCAACATAATTATTCAAAGGAATATTATGTTTTTCCCAATTCTTGGATGGGTTACATATTTTTCTAATTGGTAACATATTGCACAGTTTATGTGTGGAAGCAGAAATGATTTTTGATACCATATAATACTGCATAGAGGGGACTTAATCAGTGTCACATAATATCCCATGGTTAAGTAACACTATAAGACATACCTCCAAATTTGACTGCACCCAACATTTTAGAATGATAAAAAAATAGTACTAATATGCTATAAAAATGGGACACTAATGGTGCTTTAAAAATAGGATAACCATATTTGATTTGACAGTTTAGGCACATTAACATTATGGTTTTATTGAAAAAGATCTGAAAATATCCATGATTTTATATATGTTGGATGACAAGCTGGTCTTCATTATACATAAGTCTTAAAAAGACCTAATCCCCCTCCTCTCCTAACAATTTCCTTGGTAACAATTTAGCCAGGTGATTTTCTTCCTGCAGGAAAATAATCAGCCCTGACACCCTCACTCCCTCCCTCTCTTTCTCTCGCCCTCTCTCTCTCTCTCTCTCTCTTTACGCCTCTCTTTCCTTAATAAAACTGCCCTTTTTCTTATTTCTCTATTTATCTTCTTGTATCTTTCTTCCTCTCTCTCTCTCTCGTCTTTGTCTTTATGTTTCTTTTTTCTGTATTCCTCTTTTTCTTTTCTGTCTTCCTCTTGTGTTCCTCTCACTTCCACTGTTTTTATGGCTCTCATCTGTCTTGCGCTCTTCTTCCTATATCAGTCTTTCTCTATTGTTTAATCTCTCTCTCTTCTCACTTCTTTCATCCACTGCAAATTGTATGAGGTGTAGGTAATTGTATGTTTTAAGCTACAAGCGAAGACAGCTTCAAAATTTCTTGAAATAGTATTGTCAGACATGTGCTCCACAATGATTACTAAATCACTTAGAAATTACCACAAAAACAATGTAAATAAGTATTTACAGGACAGGAATAAGTAAACAAATAATGTGTGGGCAGAAGATGCCAAGATTATGAGTGCAACATCATTGATCTCTACTGACATGTATGTGTATAGTATCTGTTGATCCAATTCCAAAAGAGTTACCCAGTATTATTTCTTGAGGTACCCATCAAATATTTCCTTGGACACTTTCACTCACTCTAGATTTTTTTTACAAAACCTTGCAAATGATCATGTGTGTGTGTGTGTGTGTGTGTGTGTGTGTGTGTGTGTGTGTGTGTGTTGGATTTTATATTTAGTTTAAAGTGATGTACAACACTCATGCATAGCCCTGCAGACATGTAACATCATGTCCCACCCAGTCACATTATCCTGGCACCAGACCGACCATTCTCAGAACTAACCTCTTAATGGTGAGCACCAAGTGAGGCAGATGCTAGCACCATTTGTATAAGTCTTTGATATAACTCAGCTGGGGTCTGACCCACAACCTCCCACATCACAAGTGGATGCTCTAACTACTTAGGTCATCAGAATGGTCCCCATTTTAATGCATTGTAAGTTTGCTAAGAAGAACCAGGAAGATTCTTTAACAGTTGTGTCTTATACTATGCAAGTGACTGTTGAAAATCTATTAGTCTGAAATTGTAATGTCTTTTAACTGCAAAGGTTCATTTGAAATCATCCATATATGAGATTTTGTAAAGTAAATATATACCTGCATTATATATCAAATGTGGAAAAGGAAAAGAAACTAATTGCAGTTAGGAGAAATAATCAGCTAATTGATCATGTACCCCCATGCACAATATATTGTATGACCTGTTACATGCATGGTATTTCCATATGTTTAATACTAAATAGATTATGTATACGGAACTAATTCATAATAGTGGGGGGAAAATCAGCTTGATAGATCTGCCCCCCCCCCCCCATTTGTTAAAGGATCCATTATGTTGTGGTATCTCACTTGTATGCTTTAAGTGTATTACCAAAGGGCGCATTAATAAAAATAAATGAATTGGTTGAATGGGGAAAAGAATGTGATAGCTGAATCTACCCCATTTCCAATTGCTAGCAGACTCATTACATATATACCTGTTGCATTCAGCTTATTACCAAAGTGTCCATTATTGAAAAGAAATTAATTAATTTAGGCAAGGGAGTAGAAGTTAGAACTAGAGGGGGAAACTAATGAGTTGTAAGGGAGGTGGAAATAAATAATTAGGGGGTTGGGGTGGAAGATCTTGATGTTACACTGTCTATAACAATTGCTGGTTAAGAAAAGGAAAGTGGAATAAGCTATACAATTTTTTAGATTGATGTTGCATTATAATCAAAGGATTTTAAAAACAATGATTTGTACATGGTTATAATTTGTGCAAATTGTGAGATCAGCACTTTGACTATGGGCATTTCAGTATTATATAATTTGTTTATCTTGCACAAAGCAAGACATCATCCAACAAATCATCACTGATAATCCAATCAGCATAGCTTCAACAGCTCCTGTTCATGGCCATTAATATCAAAGACCAGACTAATAAGCCATGTGATCCAACTCCAAGATCAAAAGTCAGAAGTTCTATACAGACATTGGACTAAGGCATGTCTTTGAGAGGTTAAATATTGTATGCCCACCTAGAAATGCCAGTAGTAGCAGCACACACTTGAGCCAGGAAGTAACACAGTTTAAGAATGTCATCAGTTTATGATTTTCATGAAGAAGATGAAACAGAAGGGGCATGAAACAGTAGAGGCTGGTGTGACAGGAGAGAGTAAGTACAGTTAATATTGTTTTTAATGAATGCTATATACAACAGAATTTCTTAAAATATATCAATTGAGACACTTCATGATTAAAAAAGCCTTTACACAGAAAATAGAAATTACTGAACTATATTTCTACCTGAAACAATTTTAAAATAAAGATTTGTTTCTGTATACTGTGTCATATAAAGAAGCAAATTAAAGAAAGCATGATCTTTCATTTTGAAATTTCAATGAAAGGTTTAATTTTCAGTAAATAATAATAATTAGTTCAGGATAGATACACAAGGAAACAATGCAACAATCAAACAACCAGCCAGCCTTTTTTGCACTGTAATAAGCTGTTTCAGCTCCTTAAATACATTTCTAATTAATTTAAAATCCACAATATGTTAGTAAAATGTTCAGGTTTTTTCCAAGAAACTGACAAGGGTATGTATTAAGTATGTTTTTATTCATTTTTTCTTCTTCTTCTTCTAATAATAATAAGAATAATAATAATAATAATAATAATAATAATAATAATAATAATGATAATAATAATAATAATGATAATTGTACTGTAAAGAGAAAGGAACATTCCTAATGCTGTTATTAATTGACACATAAAATATCTCATTTTTTGTAGGGTCTGATAGCTGTCATATCTACACTAAGGATATGCTCTCCTTCAGCACATGGTCTTTGACTCTCAGCAGACAAGGAAAGATTTGCATAAATCTTAATGACACAGATATTGATAATTATGTAAAAGTGAAATGTAAGTATATTTCTATATTTTACCAGACAATATTACCAAAATGTTTTTTTTCTTCTCCAGATTCTAGAAAGGGAGATAGAAAAATATTGTGTAACGTTATTGAATTTTGTGGACCAAAAACAGTTTTTCTATGGATATGTAATGCTGTTAAAACTGCAGATTAACTGGAAATGGTATTAATTTTTACCATGACAGAAAATATTCAAAATGTCTATCCAGACATGCAATAATGACAAGCTGCTGTTCACTTGCTGACTGTGACTAGGTACATTCCAAAGAGTCAGGTTATAACAGTCTTAGTTGGTGAGACCTATATTGATAGTCACACACACCCCCTCCAAATATTGTGTGAACATGATCACCTTTGAAGTTCACATTGTTAAGATAATTAATTTTTGATACACATGTACAAAAATAGAAACACTAATCAAAACTAATTTAATACTAGTATTAGAAGATTTAAATATTCTATAATTGATTATCAGTTGCCAACATTATGTGTTTGTCAAAAACTTGATCTGTCATTCACATCAATATAATATAGTGTATTAAAATTTCTCATCTCAAATGTGACCATACAACACAATTAATTATGAATTCAGACTTGTACAAGGAACATTTTGACAAACATAAAAGATAAAAGTTATGCATGTCAGGTTAAAGAAGTCTTTGGTTTTAAATTTGACTTAAAATAAATCATGTTCATTTTAGTTGGACTTTGCAGAATTGTCAATATTTTAGTTTTAACAGTCAATCTCCTGATTTATCACATGAAATATATGCATGAAAGAGATTAAGAGAGGATGATTTAAGATAAATTGGTTTCAGATAGTGTATGTATAAGTTTAGAATTGAAGATGCTATTAAATCTTTTCTTACAGATCCAGATATAAATTACAAGTTTGGAACAGTTGAAGAATGTGGACTTAGTAGTGATGAAACATGTATAAAGGTAATTAACAAAAGCATATTAAATTCTCTTTTGCACATATACATTGCAAACTCTCTTGTTTAAAATGGTCCATACATTAAAACAGTTTGAACTAGACAATTTAGGATCAGTACATGTATATTATATTGTATACTTGATGTGAACATGCTGCACACCTCTTTTCATGGGTTGAGCCATTAGCATGTCTCCAAATTCCATTGAATTATACATTTTTACATTTCATCAATGATATAATTTTTATTTGTAACCTGATAGCAAAAATGCCAGTAATGAAGAATAATTATTTATAACAGATAATGAAATTTAAGTAATAAAAATATAGATCAAACTTTTATATTTTTTTAATGTTTTCCTTTATATTGATGTATTAGTTGGAAACAGAATAATGAATAAGAGTTAATGGTGTACTTGCTGGTGGATACATTTATAATCTGGGAAAGCTTTGTCACAAATGTATATGGACACAAACTGACCATTTTACATCAGTTTATTAATAAATTGTATACAATTAAAATCTGTAATAACAGTTTTCAAGGTGTGCATTTTTGGAAACTAAAATGTGTGGCAAGCAAAACTGAACTGTAATTAATCCAATCTGCAAGTAGTTAATTCAATAACTACTTACCGGTAGTGTGTGATTATCAGTAGGTCATTGATTCCTGAGAATATATAGAGAACATGTGCAGAAAAATATGACTGTCAAAATTGTATTAAAAACCAGTATTAACATGCATTTTCCATGTTGCCATAATTTGATTTTGTGCAGCATTTATAATACCTGTGTTATATTTATTTTTCTAATTCAGTGGATAATAAAGGATTGTTAATATGGAATACTTTGTGTATATGCTTTTTGTGGATTTCATTGTCAGTATGCAAACAAACAAAAAAATTATAAATTGGCTCTTATGTGCCTTTATCTTTTTATAGTGTATTGGGGGTGCTGGATTTAGTGGAATTGCTTTGGACACATCATGTCATGAGTACTACACTGTTTTACAAACAGTTGGACTGCAGCAGTGTCACATATTTCTGTGAAAGTCTGAGCACATTTTTGAAGGTAATATGCTTTTTCATCAGTAAATACAGTGTCTTTACATTTGATTTCTGTAATTATAAAGGAAAGTAGTCACAATGAACTCAAGAGTCTTCCAAACCTGATCTCTATAAGTATCACACCCACTGAAAAGTCTGGAATACAAAATCGGTTCCATCCACCAATAGCTTAACTCATCTGTACATCAATGGTGGACCATATTTTGCTAATATTTTTAACTTTATAAACATTGATAAATATTTATGAGGTTGCCATGAAAACAAGTTCCAAATTTTTCAAAATCTATTTGTGGCTTTTATTTCAGTCTGATCTTGTTAACTTATTAAAGTTATTATGCGGTTTGTCACACACACATGCATTAAAATTGTATTAATGTTCTAGTACAGAGATTACCCCTGTGTGACAAAATCACAATGAAACTTTCAACAAATTTATCTGACATGCTTTGTTACAAGCTAACATTCTTGTTAGCATTGGAGTTCCAACTGAACCAGTGGCCTTGTGGTTAGAGCATCTGCCTTGGATGTGGGAGGTTGTGGTTTTGAACCCTTGCTGAGTTATACCAAAGACTTATAACAATGATACTAACAGCTGCATTGCTATTGCCCAGCATTAAGACAGTAGTGTTAGAATTCATTGGCCTGGTGTCAGGATAATGTAAATGGGTGGGACAGCATGCCACATGTCTTTTGTATGATGGCCCAATAATAGAAATCACTATAAACTGTCACACACCAGACATCGTAATGATATGACTGAACAATTATTAAAGATATGTAAAGCATTAAAATCACGCAAACACTCTTTGGAATTCCTATTCACTTATTTTTTTAGTTCCCACCCACCCCTCCAACAACCATCCCTGAAGATTAACTGGTTTGTCCCTAACATATATTAAGTTTTGACTAAGATTGTCCATATTTAACGAGTGCACTGTACTTTTGTAAGTAACTTAACATTTTACAAAGGGAATTCAGCTCTATGTGACGTTTGCGCTATATAACCTTTCAGCAACATTGACAAAAATAGCAAAAATCTCTTTCTCAGACTATTTTACATTGCCTTTCTGCATGAAGCCTTGGTAGCATTTTTATAGAAGGACTTCTAACTCTAGTCAGATGAGATTTATCATGAATATTCATGCACATTTATAGAAGACTATAATTCATTGATGTATTGACTACAGTAAATGCTTCTCTGAAAAGCTTTATAATGTTTTCCATTGGTAGGAATTTGAGTTTCTTTCAAAATACCAAGAAAGGCATTTTAATCAAGTTATGATTGCTTAGCATGTTTTTTTATTATCTGCAGTGTGATTATGATTTTCATTATCTCCAATGTGATTATGTTTTTCAGAATGAGCAGAATGTTTTCATGCATGCGGCTCAGTCAAAGTTTCTTGGAACATTTGAGGTTGATATACAGACCCTGCATTGTTCATCAAGCAAAACTGCTGTCAGAAGCATTGATCATAATTATGTCTGCAGGTTGTATATCAATGCAAAAGTTCTGGTACAAAATGGAAACTTCAAGGAATTTCCTCCTGCAATTGGAACTGTAGATGTTGGTGATGACTCGTTAGAATTGAATTTCAAGTCTGAAGGTATCGTTGATATTGTTGATGGCAACCATACCTTAATTACTCAAAACAGACTCTGCGGAGAGTTCAAAGACATACAGAGCCTGAGCAAAGTTTTACACAATTATTAATATGTGAATTTGAACTTGAAACAAAAAACCTTATGTCTGTGTTTACTGTTATATTTAAAGCTTCAGTCACTTGTCTTATCTGATGTCAGATTTAAAAATAATTGGATTACCAGGATATATACTTGATAATATGCTTTTTATTACTCTATCTGACCTAATTAACATAATCCAATATGTGCTTCCCATCTCTTTTTATGAAATATTCAAATAAAGCCATAGTACCAATTACAAGCGTTTCATTTATTCATTTACATTCTTATTGCTTAGACAATTTGATGGTTGAAGAGATTATATATTTTAGCTGAACTTTATTTTTGTGCTGAAAATGTTTATGGTTCACTGAATGTCAAAGCCAATTAAGCTATTCCTTACAAAGATTTATATATACAGGAAACACATTGGCCAAAGTGTACTGAATTTTAAAGTTCCACAAGTAATGTCATGACATCATTTTATGGCAAAACTTGACCAAGCACAGATTGATATAATACATTTCAGAAAGACTAGTTCTAAATTTACATTTATAATAAGAATTTCTAAATGCCATGTGATATTATCATTACAAATTTGGGTATTTAAAAGCATTGTGGTACAGTAGAACATGTTTTCAAAGGCCACCCCTTCTGCCAAAAGAAAAGGTCTCTCAAAAGAGGTCATAATCCTACATAATCAATAAGTCTGTGTATGGAAATTATGGTCTCTAATAACAGTGGTATCAAGACAGGTTTTACTGTATTATGTATTTACTAGACTATTCTGATTCTCTAACCTTATAAGAATCACTGGGATGGTTTGGTAGTCTCCCATTCATTAAATTTGAATGTTACACTCTACATTCTATGCTCAATTATGTACATTTTCAAATTACATGTAACATTAGTAGCCCAACAGATGACCTTATATGCTGGATCAGTGCAATGTGCAAGGATTTAAGATATAGGCATGAAACAATATAATGAGAGAGGAAATGTGAGAGGATGGCAGCAGATAGAGAGAAAGAGCAGAAATAATAGTTGGTCAAGTACATATAAGAAGATGGATATTTAGAAGGATTGATAACATATAAGGAAAACAAAGTACATTGCAAGATTGCAATTAACTGAACCATATACATGTAATTATAGACAGTTGTTGAAATCAGTTAGGCAGTTGAGATTGCAAATATTTTGTATTAAGTGTGACTGATTAGTCCCATGATGGGGAAAGAAACATGCTTAGATAATCACTTGCACAGTACACAAGGATCCATGGGAGAAAAACAGTGGTCATTGATCAGGTGGTCAACATCTGCAGGCAAACTTGATAGAAACTAGAGCAAGGAAAGGATGGGGTTTTGAAGTAGGTGGCCACTAAACTAGGTTTTGAGTGCTACTCCATTTGCAATTAAAAGGGTGCCATACAGCATGAGTCTACTGTATAAACACTTGTTCTGAAAGAAGGAAAGATTATTTTTCTATTTTCCAAGCTTTTATTTTAATTTTTCCAAATGCTGGCTGATCGTCCATTTGCAAAACATATTTCTCCAAAGCTTTGGTTTTTGCCTAGACGTCATAAATGTACATTATGGTATGAGACATTGAGGTGAATAGCCAAATGTTGCTAATTAATTGCTTTTACGCTTTTTGATTATAACAGCCATACATGCAGCTTGTACTAAATGCTGTTGTTCACACTAGCCAAATTTTGGCTAAGGATACATTTATTCAAAATTTGGTCTTTGCCTAAAAGTCATACAGTACATTATGGAAAGGGACAATATTGCAGTTAGCCAAATTTTGGCTAAGCATTCATTTAGCCAAGATATGGTTTCAACCTAAAAGTGTGAACAACAGCTTTGTAGGAATTAGCCAAATTGGGCTAAAAGGACATTAGTTGAGTACCAGTCTCACTGAGTATGACAACAGGAATCCTTAGCCAAATTTTGGCTAAGAATTCATTTAGCCAAGATTTGGTTTCAGCCTAAGAGTGTGAAGAACAGCTTTGTAGGAATTAGCCAAATTGGGCTAAAAGGACATTAGTTGTGTACCAGCCTCACTGAGTATGGCAACAGGAATCCTTAGCCAAATTTTGGCTAATTTAAAACCTGCCTAGCTCCTTAAACAGACAGTAAAGCCATTGAATAGTTATGTACTATACATTGATCAAAAGCTCTTCAAAGATTCTCATTATGTGCCTTTTCTACTTTGGGTTAAGAGATTTTAGCCCATAGCAGAGGCCTGATTTGAGTAAATGGAAAAGCTCAAGTGAAATCGGAAGCTGTTATACGATGTTTTCAAGCAATTGCGAATTTATTATCTTGAAAGAATCTCAGCTATAAATATATATATATATATATATATATATATATATATATATATATATATATATATATTGATATATAGGCAGTGCAAAAGTATGAATCATTTACAATTGTATAAATATTTTTTGCGATGTTATTTTACCACTCCATATATAAACGTTTGGTTGAGAAGGTGAAATATACTTTATATCATTCGGTCTTTAAAGTCGTTACAAGCACAAAATCGGCAAAGGAAATCACTATTGTTTCTAAACGGATTTTAGTAATCTGTTTTTTTTTAAAATTATTTAATTGTTTTATATTAGAAGGATAAATGCGTCATGTGATTGGTAACTTATCTCCTTTTAAATTTCATTATTTAAGAATGCGAAGCAGGAACGTATCGATTTAATTGCAATGGAACATGTGGTCACTGTTTAAATTTGAAACAACTGTTGCTCAAAGACAAATGGTCAGTGCAGCGGAAGCTGTCAAACCGGGTGGAAGGGTGAATCATGAAAAACAGATACTAATGATATATTCTGAAGATACATGTTCAACATAAATCTCAAATATTACTTCAGTTATTTTTGTAGTCGTATGTAATGTAATGAGGTCAATAAGCATTTAGTTCTTAAGCTCGCGATGATCAGATTTTACATTATTTTATTAAGGAATTCCATGCACCATATCTTCATATTACATGAAAAATTCTGATGTGATATTTGTTTAGAAAACTATATTATTATGTATTATCATACAATGTAATGGACGTTTTAGGACTCACTACGAAACTATCGTGATATATAATCATATGGTTTTCTTTCTCATTGACTCCATTTTTGAGGATGAATGCATTGGCACTATGCGGCATTTCCTACTGATATCACTGTGCTAATTCAATAACTTAAATGTATTGGTGTCCGTGAGTAAACCCATATTTATTGTGTCAGGTTTTAATTTTGTTCCAAACTCAAAACTGTTGCAGGACCGAAACTTAGACTTCTTGCTGAACACATTTGTCAGAGGTTAAGCAATGTTTCAAATATTTGTGCAGACGTTCCCACTATATATATATATATATATATATATATATATATATATATATATATATATATATATATATATATATATATATAGATATATATATATATATATATATATATTGACTTAGTTTATTTCAAAATCATTATTAATTCAAACAAATACTTTAATACTTTTTTACCTTTAAGGTGTGGTGAATTTTGCTCTGAATAAATCTGCAAACCAGTCATCAACATTGACTTATGATGGTTTCGAATGGACTGCTGATAAGGCTGTTGATGGCAATACCAATGGCAGCAATCCTTCAACTATCAGGACATGTAGCGCAACCGAACAAATATCAAATGTTAACCATGCATGGGAAGTTGACATTGGCGTCCAGATTATTGTAAAGAAGATTACAGTATATGGAAGAGCTGGCACAGGTACAGTAGCTCCTCACGTGCATTTGATTTTGTTCTCAACATAAATATTGTAATCTTGTCAAGACAGATAGAGTCAGTATGTAAAGTTCTAATAATCATTTCATGAAATGTAGAGTACATTTTTAATATGTGACAGTTTGTTTTATAAGTGCTTTATATTTAATGCTGTAATCATATGTATGGATGACTGCTTATATTGAACGATGTCAACCGCTCCATCCATCTATCACTTCAAATCGATATCAATGTATTGGGTAAATATTATTGCACTAGGTTTCTAGAAGTTATGTAACGACAGTTTCTGCATTTAGACATGTATGCCTCTCTCTCTCACAATATATATATATATATATATATATATATATATATATATATATATATATATATATATATATATATATATATATATATATATATATATATATAAAGAATATCCAAGACGATCCAAGTCAAGATGGCCCCTGGTGATTAAAAGTGCATAGCCTGTCACCATCATCATCATCTTTCCTTCCCTTGACCTAGGGTGATCGTCGATGCGCTGTGCTGCTGAACATCTAACTAGCTCTCTCTCTACTTGTTTCAATCATGTCCCAACACATGTGCATCCGCAAATTCCGTGTGGATAGACTGTTTGCTCTAGTGGCATGGCCATACCATTTCAGCTTTCTCTTTTCGACGATGCCGAGAAGTTTTTCATATTCGTCATATTTTTGACTGATGGTGTTACGCACATTTTAATTTTTCATGTGGTACATGTAAAAGATGACAAGAATGGTTCTGTGACATCTCTTTCCAAGTTCCTGGATTCTTAGTTGTAATTGTGCTGACTTGCTCAAAGCCTTAAGTCAATGCAAAGAGACGGAGATGAATAATACTCTCAATAGCCTCATTTTAGTTCTAAGACAGATATTCTTGTTTCTCCAGATGAGTCATAGCTTTGGTATACCCGCCATTGTTTGTGTGCTCGTGAGCAAATTATAATATTTATCCCTTCTTTGGTGATTATGGAACCAAGATATTTGAATTGGCTCACTGTTTCCAGTTCCTGTCCTAAGACTTTACTCTTGGCTGTGATTTGTTGAAACTATTTCTCATCAACTTTATCTTCTCAGTGGCTCTTATCTAAATGTCAAATCTGGAAGATGTTTCATCCACGTTCTCCACTAAGGTGGCATGCTTGTCTTCATTCCCTGCCATCTCATCAATGTTGTCTGCAAAGCGGAAGTTTGTGATGTGATGCGCTGTAATGCTGACATTATACAATATTTTTACATAGATTCACTCATGATGTGCATTAAGTAGATGTTAAAAAGCGTGTGTGACTAGATACAACCTTGACGTCTGGAATCAGTCCACTACAGAACCTTGAACAATTACTGTTATGGTAGCCTTGGCGTACAGCTGCATGATGTCATTGGTCAATTTTGACCCTTGCTTTACCGCTTCATTGTGGCCCACAATGCTTCGTGCCACAGTCTGTCAAATACTCCTTTAAAATATATGAACACATGATAGTACACATGCGAGTACTTTTCACACAGAAGCCTGAGATTGAATAGTATTTGTTATGTTATGATTCTTCAACTCCGGAACCCAGCCTATTCTTCAGTCATTATTTCTTCTGCTTCTGGCATATGTGTGTATTAACTGTGAAACCAGAACAGTTTTTGGCACAGTTACTATATAAAAATTAAACATAGTTAGTCCCAAAAAAATGTGCAGAACAGAGAATTTAATATTAAGCCATAAAGGTTACAAAATACAGCAATGACAAATAAAAATGTTTGCTTTGAAATAATTCTCTAAATTTTCTTAGTATCATAAAATTAATCTATAACAATGAAATATTTGGGATATAGTTGGTGATTACATACATTTACATACATCATATGTCATTTTGATTTTTAATTTCAATAAAAATATTTTTGATGCTGCATCAAGTTGAAATAAACTAGTTGAAACATAATACATTAAAAGTTGCTATTCCTGTAGATGTAACAGCCATATAAAAGTTTGCAAAACAGCGTCTTATGTGGTTTCTTTGTTGTGTGTGTGCGTGTGCGTGTGTGTGTGTGTTCCAGAGGTAAACGTATGGTTAACAGGTGTTACAAAATGTATATAAGAATGGCCCTTCAAAATGAGCTTAAAATATTTAACACACTATATTTAATAATTCTTTTCAATTCAATTATTTCATACATTCAAACTGGTGAAATATATTTAAGATAATATCTTTTTATGGGAAGTCTCCTTGTCAAAACATGGTATTCGCATACAATGGATTACACTAGAGATTTTGAGAAAAGATAAAAGAAAAAAACATTTCCGCGATGAGAAGTTTTATTAAAGCAAATTATAACAGAGAAAACAAAGTAGGTGCAGTTTTTATAAGTCTTTAAAGGATTCTGACTCTTGGGGAAATTGAGTATCATTTTCAGGGTCTTTAAGGACACACGGTACTAATTCAACTCCAATGGTAAACATATTGGTAAGACTGTCATATTCAAAATTCAATAACTTAACATTTCTGGGTGCTGATGATCAGACCTATATTTTTCCATGCACAACTAACCTTGATGTAAGTTTATAAATGTAGAAAAACATAGGACCCGCGGCATGTTGTTGACATAAATTGGCAGGAAGCACATGTTATTGATTCTGCACCAAATGAATCAGGTGCAACTTTCATTATTGACTGCTAATAGATGAAGCCTCTAAATTTACTTCAATTACATTAATAGAATTTTGTCTATATTTTTTTTAAGTTACAGATAGGATAAGTTCTCAAAAAATATTTTTACTAAAATTTTAATTTTCATTATTAACTAATTATGGACCACCAAAGCCGTATATACTCTATTATTTCTTCACCCATTTTTAGACTGGTTCACAGCTCTTCCGTATAATTAGTACCGTGTGTCCTTAAAGTTGGGGATAATTAATCAAATTACCCTGGGGTCTTTAAAACTATTTGCAAATTGAAATAACCAAAATATTTTAATCTTTTCAATAATCATGAATACAATAGTCCAAATTAGTTAACTTCTGATGTTATCGAGTTTTTATGATTTATTTCTCTTGATGACCAGATCTATTTCATCTTATATTTTAAACTATATTGTTTATTTAGCATTCATTATTTTCATAAGGTTTTTTGCACAATGTTAGAAAAATCTAAGACTTTAAATCTAGGTTTATGGTCTTTAAACGTTTGGGAAAATTCTGTCAATGTATCATTCAGTATTTCTGTTTGAACTCTCTATTATATTTAAAGCAGCATTCTTCAACATGCTTTCGGCCAATAGGACACAAAGGACAAAATCAGATTTTCGAGAATAAATTCTTCGTGTTCAACCGATTGAGAATTGACTTAGTTTAGTTGTTAATATAAATCATATGAATATAAGAAAACGTAATGTTTACCATTACAGGCATGAGCACGCACACACACACACACACACACACACACACACACACACACACAAACACACACACAACTACGCACACATTTCCTTAACGAAATGAATATGGCCATCTTCATAAGAAATAAGAAGGATGAAATCGGCATGAAAATGCATTTTAAACTCTTCAACTTCAAATTAGTCTACGTAGGCAGCATCTCAATTGCCTTTCAAGCATTTTCAGTTTGTTGCAATACAAAATGTGACATGGGAAATGATTTGCATCTCAAGATGTACACTGCCTGTTTCGGACGACATAGTAACTATTGATTGATAATATAGCTTGCTGATATTCCGAACAATTTTTAAGCAAGAGTATATCGCGTATATGGAGGTTCTTGTCATTGCATTTGTGCCAATATGTATGGTCCTTTCTAAAGTTACCATCGAAAACAGCACAATGTCGCTGATCGTTGGTTTATAAGAAAATATATTCCATATTAGCAATGTCTCTCTGTCGCGATGGTAGAAGAATCCTGCTTGTATTGAGGCAAGACGAAAATGATACGGTGTTTATTTCAGGTATACGCGCGTTTGAGGAACGTGTAAGCAAGAAACAGTTGTGGTACACTCATTATCAATCAACAATGCACAGCAACTGGGACAGAAATGTTTACATTTTCGAAAGCGTACTTGAGAATCTCAAACACTATTGAATCCATAAAGTAACAATGCGTAATGGACATTCAAAAACAATAGGGTTAGAACACAAATGCACACGCTGTTTTCGATCACACTACCTTTATATTCTTTCTGACAAACATGAATAAATGCAATGCAATTATACTTGGTAGCATTAACAAACCAGCTGTATACCTTCATGTAAAATGAATACATTTACAGTTTCCCAAATCTTCATGCAGTGGAATACACTACAAACTTGCAACATTTCTACCCAAAAATGACAATCTCGCCAGAGGAAAAAACTCAAAATCAATCAGATATGCTAAGGAATTTTAATATTTTTCATGTTTCCTTGCAAGATGAAAACCATTACAAAATGAATCTAATTTTTGACTAACACATTTAGTTTTGCAATGACAAAACCACCACATTCCATTAAAACAACAAAAGTCATATCACACATGTTGCCGTTAGTTTGTAATGACTAATCGACAATGTGCAGTTCCTAATAAAATATACATGGCTTGTAGTGACAAAAGTTTGAAGATAAATCTCTATAACAAAAACACATACGATTAATAACTCATATAATTTGTAATGCAATGTATGTTAGCTAGTGTGTAATAAAATACGCATATTGACGTTTACTCTTTTCTCATAATTTTCCAGACCACAGTCAGCTTGAAGGCTTTACGCTGTCTCTTGGTAATACACCAGGTCCTTGGAATTATGCTCAACAATTAACATCGAGTCAAAACCAAGAAATGCAATATGTTTTTGAACCTCACAATGTCATTGCCCGTTTCATCTCTTTGAAGAGGAGGAATATCCTAGTCATATGCGAAGTAACGGTTGAAGGTGGTACGTAATTCATTATATTAGTAAACACTAACTAGTGTTAGATGTGCAAAAGAATAAGAAATACAGTAGTATAATAATGCAGATTTGTATACTGTTACGTGCTTAGGCTCGAATAAACAGTAACATAGAAAGAGTGAAAATAACAAGCTTGTAAAAACTTAATAAACAATGTATTGAGCACAAATAGTTTCCAGAAAAGAAACAATAAACTTACAGTTTTAAGAATCAATTCCAAAATTAATCCAAAAGTAACTCAAAATATAATCCACTAGTGAAATTCCAAAAGTCCTGGTAATAAAATGTCCAAATAATTCCCAGTTCGAATCTTAGTGAAGCATCCAAGATTCAAGACGGTGTCACGTGATGAAGTCAGTTCCGTTCTTATGAAATTCAATGAGCACAATTATTTTCCAGATAAGTAACAAAATAATTCCTCTTGTTCCAAACGAATTGAAATAGTTTCCAGTACAAGGTAATTTAAAATAACTCAAAACAATACAACTTAATATTCTAACAGCACAAATTCTACTAAATAGTTCGCTCCAAAACGGTGACCCGTCAAAAGAGCGCACGACAGAAGAGCGCCGACAAAAGAGCGCAGACATAAGAGCGCCGACATAAGAACGCAGGCAAAAGAGCGCCGACAAAAGAGCGCAGACAATTGGGCGCACTTAAAAAAATACTTGAGGTACGATAAACAAATATGGCAGAGTTAGAAAGGAACTTTAATTTGTGATCGCTAAGGCTAATACTTGTTTAGATTGAAACAATCGGAGGTACGATCAAACGACATCACAGCTATTTGTGTTTACCTATACGATTATACCAGTTTTTTAGTTAAAGGAACTGAACAATTAATTTTTTTTCGCCAATACTTGTTTTTAATGAAGTAAGAAAAAAGAATTACCATCAAACGATGCCGTCTGATCTGAGTTAATTTTCTTGTTTCTATTTTTTTAAATATTTGTTTCCGATCTTTAGTTTGCGCTCTTATGTCGGCGCTCTTTTGTCGGCAAATTAGTGCGCTCTTATGTCTGCGCTCTTATGTCGGCGCTCTTATGTCGGCACTCTTTTGTCGGCGCTCTTTTGTTGTGCGCTCTTTTGACGGGGTGCCCTCCAAAACATAATTTTTATACCTGTTTTTACGCAAACAAGGAAGCGGTCAAGTGATCTTCTAGAATCTTTAGAACAAATTTACGTTCAAAAAATCTCGTGCACACCGTATAACCCAATTAAAACTAGAAAGATGTTTACAACAAAACTCCATAATGTCCTTCGAATAAAACAATCATTTTAAAATCTTGTTTACAACTCTGAAGCTAGGTCAGAAATGAGGTCAACATCTGGTGTTTATTTGTAAAGTACAATTCATCTGCCAAGAAATGAATCTTAAACTTAAAATTTCAAATTTGAATCTGACAAGCAAACAATTAAAATTAAAATAAATGACTTAAATCACATATACGTAACACCTTCGCCCATAAAAAAGAAAGGTTTATATGATAAAACTTTATATTTACCACAAACAAATTTACACATGAGGTTAAAAGAACTCGTATAAGTTACACAGTGAATATGATATAATATATTGTTATACATGAGAAAGAGCGTCTAATATTAAATTATCTTTTCCCTTGATGTGCCGGATGGCATGATTATATTCCCGCAATAATGAAATCCACCTTAGTAATCTTTGATTTTTATTTTTCATCTTGCCAATGAAAGTAAGGGGTTGTGCTCACTAAAATCCATAATCGAAGAAGGATCTGAACTAAGATAAACTTCAAAATGTTGTAAAGCCTAAATCAATGCCAAACATCCTTCTCGATAGTTGAATAATTTCTCCGGTGCTTATTTAATTTCTTTGCACACTGGATGTTCAATACCAGTTTTGCCTTCTTGAATTAAAACTGCTCCAACACCAACATCACTTGCATAGACAGAAAATTTGAAAGACTGACTGAAGTTTGGAGCTGCAAGAACTGGTGCTGTTTCACGTATGGCTTTTAACTTGTCAAAAGCCTCCTGACAGTTTTGAGTCCATAAGAACTTGTTCTTCTTCTTCAATTAATCTGTCAGGCGTTCTGCAATTATTGAAAAATTGGAACAAAATTTCCGATAGTATCAGGTCATACCTAAAAATCGCACCAGTTGCTTTCTATTTTCAGGCACAGGGAATTTAGAAATAGCCTCAACCTTAGCATCTATTGGTTTAACGTGTCCATGTCCCACAATATGTCCTAAGAAAGTCACACTAGCACGTCAGAACTCACTTTTAGATAAATTAACTGTCAAACATGATCAGTGAGTCTGTCAAAAAATTTTCGAATTGTTGCTAGATGTTCTATCCAGGTGTCGTTGTAGATGATGACGTCATCTATATAGGATTCACAATTTTCTAGACCAAAGGTGATCATATTCATGAGACGTTGAAATGTACTTTTGACCCTTTCATCCCGAATGGCATTACTTTATATTGGTAAAGTCCATCTGGAGCCACAAATGCCGAGATTTCTTTCCTCTTTCCGTTAGTGGAAAGTGTCAAAATCCTTTCAGAATGTCAAATTTGGTGACATACTAGGCATTCCCGATTTTATCAATACAATCGTCAATTCTTGGTAATGGGAATGAAATCTGTTTTTGTCACACTGTTCACCTTCTTATAATCAGTGCACATACGGACAGTTTTATCTTGTATATGGAAAAAGTATGAACTCCAATCACTTTACTGGGCTCGATAAATCGTTCTCCAACAAATATTGAATTTCCTTTTAAAAGTATTCTGCTTGAGTGGATTCATCCTGTATGGATGTTGTTAGACAGGTTTGGAATTTACAATTTCAAGGTCATGAAAAATTTTGTTTGTCCCTGTAGGAACATCTGGAAATAAATGCGCATATTTAAATAATAACTGTTTCAGTTCATTTCTTTCTTGCACTTGTAAATGTGAAAGTTTCTGGTCTAGATCTTTCATAATTTCTTAATTACAAGATTCTTCATTTCAATATCAGTAGAATCTGATGATATTCTTTCACTGAGTGGGACAGCTACAACTAAATTAATTACATGTTTAACATGGATATTTCTTTTAATATACTATTTTAGCATGTTTATATGACAGAGTTGTTTTTGTTTGCGCCTCCTAGGAGTATTTATGATGTACTTTAAGTCATTAATTTTCCTGTCAACTGTGTACGGACCATACTATTTGGCCTGAAGAGGATTTTCTGGCATTGGTAAGAGACCCAGGAATCTATCACCAGGCTGCAGCTCCTTTCCTTATATTTTGTATCATATCTTGATTTCATTTTAGATTGAGCAGTGTGCAGATTTGCTCTTGCGACCTCAGAAGCCTTTGACAACTTGTATCTAAAATCGGAAACAATCAAGAAGATTGATCTCAGTATCTTCATTAGAGAGAAGTTTCTCTTTCAATAACTTCAATGGTCCACGCACAGTGTGTCCAGAAACCAGTTCAAACGGAATGAAGCCTATAGATTCTTGAACTGATTCTCTAATAGCAAACAATAGTAAATGAATGCCTTCATCCCAATCTTTATTCGTATCAAAACAATATGATCGGATCATATTTTTCCAAGTCTGATGGAATCTTTTTAATGCCCCTTGGCTCTTAGGATGATAGGCAGATGATTTGAATTGCTGAATGCCCAACTCATACATAACTTGTTGAAAAATTCCAGACATGAAGTTTGAACCTTGATCAGACTGAACAGATTTGGGAAAGCCATACTGAGTAAAAAACTTTATCAAAAGCTTTTACTATTGTTTAGATTTACATTCCTCAACGGAATTGCCTCTGGAAACTTTGTTGACGCACACATAATGGTCTACAGGTATTGGTTACCTGACTTGGTCATGGGTAAGGGACCTACACAATCTACCATTATTCTACTAAATGGTTCGTCAAAGGCAGGAATAGGTTGTAGATGAGCCTTAGGAATCTTCTGATTGGGTGTAGCTACCATTTGACAAGTGTGACAAGGTCTACAGTATTCGGCAACATTACGTTTGATTTTTGGCCAATAGAAGTGAGTCAAGATCTTGTGATAAGTTTTATTAATTCCTAAATGACCAACCAAATTAGTTTCATGGGCCAGATTAAGTATTTCCTGTCTGTAGGATTTTGGAACTACTATTTGATAGTTCCCCAACCACTCATCACCAGCAGGTACATCGGGAGGTCTCCATTTTCTTATAAGAATTTCATTTTTAATGAAATAACAGACAGTAACTTCAGTGGCTTCAGTCTCACTTATGGCCCTTTGAAACAAACAGGTGATCTCATGATCTTTTTCCTGTTCGACGACAAGTGACTGTCGTTTATCACACCGATTAGAATAAAGAGAATGAGTTGTTAAAACAGGATCACTATGATCAATATCTTCTGATTGATCCAAACAAGGAGTAAAAGTGACCTCATCAAAAGCATGACCTATACACGTGTCAGCTACAGGAATACTGAATTCATCAACATCGTTCTCAAGAGCTGTCTTTGCCATAGCTCTGGTAACTGCACAAGCTTGAAATATATCAGGGAAATCTTTTTCAATTGGATCAACTTTCTGATTCAAATCAGGCGTGTCAGTTAAAAGTGGATTAACCACAACCTTCACTAAGCCTGATGACAAATGTACACATTAGAGAGGGACATTAACAAAGCCGCACTCTATTCCCTGAATAAGAACACTTTCATTAGAAGATGACTTCTCAGAAAAAGGCAAAGTACGTGACAATAAATGACTCTGAGAAGCTCCTGTGTCCCTTAAAATTTTAATAGGGGTGGGATTGGCTGAATCACCCAAGATATAGAACCCTTCGATATGAAAGGTTCATAATTCTCCATAACAAAATCAGACTGGGATTTATTAGACCCAACAAATGTATTGCTTTCAATACATGACCGTGACCTCGACCTCTTAGAAATAAGAGCAATTAGAACAGGTCTGTCTTGATTCTGATACCTATTTTTCAATTTGTAGCAATCAGAAATAACGTGTCCTTTTTTCTTGCAATATGTACACGTCGGAAGAGACAAGGATCTCGAATCAAGCTTCTCTGAAGTTTGATTTTTGAAAGTTGTGCTAGTTTGAGTTTTAAAAGGGCTGGTATTAAGCTGACATACTTTTCTGCCAGAAGACTGTTGAGTAGAAGTCTTGTAAACAAAAAGGAACTATATGTGTCAAAGGATATTCGTCAGCAGCTTGAGTAGCATTCTTCAAGGCTTCAATCCTATGCTCATCAAGATAAGACTTAACGTCACTATGGAAACATTTTTTGAACTCTTCAATTAATATAATTTGTTTGAGATTTTGATAATCTTGTGACTTTCTTGGCTAAGCACCATCTCTAAAACAACTAGCAAATTCGACATGAATTGGTCCAGCTTCTTTTTTGTAATTTCTGAATTTTTGCCGATAAGCTTCAGGGACTAACTCATAACCCCTTAGAATGCATTCTTTCACCACATCATAGTCACCACTTTGGTGAACAGACAGTGAAGCGTAAATCTCACTAGCCTTACCAGTAAAAACACATTGCAATAACTGAGTGCAATGCTCCGTTGGCCACTTTAAATTGTCTGCAATATTTTCAAAACGAATGAAGTATTTGTCTACTTCTTTTTCTCTGAAATGGGCACTAATCTAATATTCCTTGCTAAATCAAAACATAAATTTCGATTTGAAGTATGAAGGTGTTTTTCACTTGCCAGCACTATTCCTTTCATTTTACATTGATATTCCCTTTCCACCTTCGCTCTCTCTCTCTCTCTCTTTCAATTTATTTTTCTTGTTACCGAATGTGCATCTGCTCTTTTTGTAATTCAAATTGTCTTTCTTTCTCCTCTTTGTCATATTGTAATTGTTTTCCGTTCTCCCTTTCCTGTCTCTCTCTCCTCTTTTTCATTCTGTAATTGTCTTTCGTTCTCCCTTTCCTGAAATTCCAGCTTCTTCAACTCTAATTCCATCTTGAAATTTAATTTTAATTTCTTTACATTTTTGTCAGAGTCTGATGCAGACTTACTGACTGAAATCAAAGCACTTTTTTCCATACCATTCTCTTCTACCAAATATTGGACCAAATTCTTTTTGATATCTTGTTTTGTTAAAGAAGACTTGTCTTCAGAAGGATCATATTTTCTAGCAAGTTGAATCAGCTCATCCTTTCTGAAAATATCTAATTCCTCCTGAGTAGGATTAAAAGGATATATTTCTACTTTAGACGTCATTTTAATACAAGCCTGTCCATCTCACTAAAGAATTTTTTTAAAAATTCAAAAACTAGGGGAATTCAAATTTAAAACAAAAGTTTTCTAAAAAAAATACTAGCCAAATTCTAATTCATCCCTATCTCTGACGAGGCCACCAATTCATATGTTACGTGCTTAGGCTCGAATAGACAGTAACATAGAAAGAGTGAAAATAACAAGCTTGTAAAAACTTGATAAACAATTTATTGAGCAAAATAGTGTCCAGAAAAGAAGAAATAAACTTACGCTTTTAAGAATCAATTCCAAAATTAATCCAAAAATAATTCCAAATATAATCCTCTAGTAAAATTCGAAAAGTGCTGGTAATAAAATGTCCAAATAATTCCCAGTTCGAATCAAAGACAAGCATCCGAGATGGAAGACGATGTCACGTGATGAAGTCAGTTCTGTTCTTATGAAATTCAATGAGCACAATTATTTTCCAGATAAATAACAAAATAAATCCTCTTGATCCAAACAAATTCAAATAATTTCCAGTATAAAGTTATTTAAAATAACTCAAAACAATACAACTTAATATTCTAACAGCCCAATTTCTACTAAATAGATCGCTCCAAAACATACTTTATATGCCTGTTTTTACGTAAACAAGGAAGGGGTCACATGATCTTCTAGAATCTTTAGAACAAATTTACGTTCAAAAAGTCTCGTGCACACGGAATGAACCAGCTAAAAATAGAAAGATCTTAACAACAAAGCTATATATATATATATATATATATATATATATATATATATATATATATATATATATATATATATATATATATATATACATATATACATATATTTATATATATATACATATATTTATATATATATATACATGTATATATATATATATATATATATATATATATATATATATATATATATATATATATATATATATATATATATATATATATATACATATATATATATATATATATATATATATATATCTATATATATATATGAGAAAGAGAGAGAAAGAGAGAGAGAAGTGTTATATTCTTCGCATAAAAAACAGTCGAAAGTGTGTTTGGGGAAAAGCATTTGAGAAAGAAATTAGTTAACTAGACACATTTCTGTATCAATATCCTGCGAAACGAAGTAACAACAAATTAAACTATATATGTCAACGTGGGTCCAAATTAATGTTATTCATTTCCAGCCGAATGTATGCCTAATATTAGTTAAAAATGTTCGGCCTTTCTTGACTTCATTTGTTTAATATTTCGTTTTGCTACTTTAAATTGGTCATTTATCTTTTTTACTACCTTTTGTAATGTTTGCAAAAAAAATATTTAGCAGCTCCTTATTGTCTCGATGGCGTGTTCTCTTTGCTATAAGACATGTGGAAAGTTTTTCCGTTGCTATCCATTGAACATGAGAATGGGTACATCTCTTGGATGCTATCCAGATTAGATAAAATATCTGCGATGAAGCCAGGTGTACGAGTTTTTATAAATTAGGGGGACCTATTTCACTGGGTAAACGACAATAAAACTTAGCCCTTTGTTTGCATGCATAGAACTTTAAGTATCTAATAAATCAACAACATTATTGCGTTAATATCTCTTCGTACATAGCATTGTTTGCAAAAATGGGATTGAATTCTCCATCTTAATTCTATTCAATCTTATAATTCTAAGCTGCTAAACTTTGCCATCATTCATGCACTTGTCGTATGGAACAATACGCATGTGAGTTTATAAACGAATTTTTAGAGGCCTCAATCTACGTTTGTTATCCACAATTTTATTCATACAACCATTAAATCAATGCCAACAGGATCTAATAATTTATATCTAAAATAATTTTCTATTGTGGAGTAATGTAACAGAATTGGCTAATTTTTTAATGTTCATTTTGACATATGTCTACAAGATTTAAATGCTGATAGGATGAATGATGCTGTTTTAGAACAGGATATAATGTTATGTCGCAGACGTCGTCATGTACATAAGGGTCTGAATTAATCTTTAATATATTTAAGTAGTTATGAGAATCTACTCCATCGTATTCCCGGATTTGTATTGAAATATTACAGGAATAGACACGAATTATACAATAAATAAACACATATCGAATATTATTGATAATAATGCATTGGCTAAACTGGAAGGCAAACGTGGAAATATCAGAATTAACAATTGAACGAATATCGAATTAGAATGTGTGCGTCTTTCAGTTTTAATGTTTGATACTTATTTGATATTTGAATCACTAAAATTTCAATCTCCTGATATCAATTTGTCAAATGATAAAACAAAGCTGCATTAATTGGTTTTCAGTTTTCATGTAAGCTATTAATATCAATCTAATTGTATCAAGAACTGTATCTAGACAGATGCTGAGACAGGGTTATTTGTGTTAATACTTTAAGTATGTCAGCTAATAAATAGTAACGATCTGCTATTTATCCCCTAAATTTCGTGAACGCACCTAACAACTTTTCTTCTTTTTACACGTAAACTTCGAATTACAATACCTAAATCTTAGATAGGATAAATGCGACATGTGATTGGTAACTTAACTCCTTTTCAATTTCATTATTTAAGAATGCGAATCAGGAACGTACGGATTGAATTGCACAGAAACATGTGGTCACTGTTTAAATGGAAACAACAGTTGCTCAAAGACAAGTGGTCAATGCAGCGGCGGCTGTCAAGCAGGGTGGAAGGGTGAAACATGTAAAACAGGTACTAATGATATATTCTGAAGATACATGTTCAACATTAATCTCAAATATTACTTCAATTATTTTTGTAGTTGTATGTATAATAATGAGGTCAATAAGAATTTAGTTGTTAAGCTCGCGATGATCAGATTTTACATTATTTTATTAAGGAATTCCATGCACCATACTTTCATATTACATGAAGAATTCTGATGTGATGTTTGTTTAGAAAACTATATTACTATGTATTATCATACAATGTAATGGACGTTTTAGGACTCACTACGAAACTATCGTGATATATAATCATATGGTTTTCTTTCTCACTGACACACCACTTTTAAGGATGAATGCTATGCGTCATTTCCTAATGATGTCACTATACTAATGCAATAACTTAAATGTATTGGTGTCCGTGAGTAAACCTATATTTATCGTGTCAGGTTTTAATTTTGTTCCATAACTCATAACTGTTGCATTACTGAAAATTAGATTTCTTGCTGAACAAATTAGTCAGGGGTTTAGCGATTATTCAAATATTTGTGCAGACGTTCCCACTATATCCAGCTATACCGCACCATTGGATTAGTTGGATTTATTGATAATGATTGATAATTCATAGATAGGATATACATAAAATTTAAGTTGATAGTGTCTAATAATATGTTGTAAAAATGACTCCCAACGACAGAAACAAACCTTTACCTAAATTACTTGTCACATTTTCATCGAACACATAATTTCTGAATCGCTTCGAAATAGTCATTGAAGGTGCCGTTGTAAATTATGTCGTCATCGATCTACCGGTCCGAATTATTTATTCCAGATGTTATCATGTACAATTAACGCTTCCATATTGACGGAGACATTTTTCTTGCCAACGTCATCACTTTATATTGATAGAATACTTCTCTAGATGCGAATGTTGAAGTCTCTTTTTTCTCTTTATATGATTGTACTTTGCCTTAATCTTTTTAAAACTTCAAACTTGATGATATAGGTACCAATTTTCCAATGTATTTATCATAGCCTATACATAAGGTATTATCTGGTTTCGACGCAAGAAGATATGGTGAAATCAAGCTAAAATGAATGTTGTCAATAATATCCCTCTCCAGTATTTACTGAATCAAAAAAAGTCTTTTTGTAGACGATTCGTCCTATAAGGAAGCTGCTTCACATGTTTAGAATTATATATTATCACAGAAATGATACATTTTATATGTTCATGTTGTACCATCTAGTAACAAATACTCATATACACTTAATATCTTCTTGTTTTCAATATATTCTTATAACTGCGGCTGTGAACGTTTCTGGTTCAGATTGTTTGAATTGCGAAAGTTGGTGTAACCAAGGTCACTACAGTTATATTACATTAAATTGTCACTGTGTGGGACTGATACGGCTACGTTGAATGAATGACTAGAACTGTTATATCTATCAGTGCACTCGTTTAACACATTTATAAGACAAGTTTTATTATTTGTAGACTTCTGTGAGTAATAATCTTATCATTCATGTCACTTACGTAATTCGTATCTTAATTGTGTGAAGACCACAATACTAAGCCTTGTTTAAGATTTTGAAGTATGGGGTAGAGCGACAGACCTCTATTACAAGCTAAACAGATTTTTATTTATAGTTCTCTTGTACCTTAATTTCATTATAGATTAAGTATAGTCAACATTAATTCTTGCTATTTCACTCGCATTTCAAACAAATTATTTCCTCCCGAATACTATCTTGGTACAATATAAAACATATCATTCAAGATATAAATTAGTTAACTAGAGACATTTCTGTATCAATATCCTGCGAAACGAAGTAACAACAAATTAAACTATGTATGTCAACGTTGGTCCAAATTAAAATGTTATTTATTTTCAGCCGAATGTATGCCTAATATTAATTAAAAATGTTCGACCTTTTTTGACTTCATTTGTTTAATATTTCGTTTTGCTACTTTAAAATGGTCATTTATCTTTTTTACTACCTTTTGTAATGTTTGCAAAACAAATATTTAGCAGCTCCTTATTGTCTCGATGGCGTGTTCTCTTTGCTATAAGACATGTGGAAAGTGTTTCCGTTGCTATCCATTGAACATGAGAATGGGTACATCTCTTGGATGCTATCCAGATTAGATAAAATATCTGCGATGAAGCCAGGTGTACGAGTTTTTATAAATTAGGGGGACCTTTTTCACTGGGTAAACAACAATAAAACTTAGCCTTTTGTTTGCATGCATACAACTTTAATTATCTAATAAATCAACAACATTATTGCGTTAATATCTCTTCGTACATAGCATTGTTTGCAAAAATAGGATTGAATTCTCCATCTTAATTCTATTGCATCTTATAATTCTAAGCTGCTAAACTTTGCCATCATTCAAGCACTTGTCGTATGGAACAATACGCATGTGAGTTTATAAACGAATTTTTAGAGGCCTCAATCTACGTTTGTTATACACAATTTTATTCATACAACCATTAAATCAATGCCAACAGGATCTAATAATTTATATCTAAAATAATTTTCTATTGTGGAGTAATGTAACAGAATTGGCTATTGTTTTAATGTTTATTTTGATATATGTCTACAAGATTTAAATGCTGATAGGATGAATGATGCTGTTTTAGAACAGGATATAATGTTATGTCGCAGACGTCGTCATGTACATAAGGGTCTGAATTAATCTTTAATATATTTAAGTAGTTATGAGAATCTACTCCATCGTATTCCCGGATTTGTATTGAAATATTACAGGAATAGACACGAATTATACAATAAATAAACACATATCGAATAATATTGATAATAATGCATTGGCTAAACTGGAAGGCAAATGTGGAAATATCAGAATTAACAATTGAACGAATATCGAATTAGAATGTATGCGTCTTTCAGTTTTAATGTTTGATTCTTATTTGATACCTCAATCATTAAAATTTCAATCTCCTGATATCAATTTGTCAAATGATAAAACAAAGCTGCATTAATTGGTTTTCAGTTTTCATGTAAGCTATTAATATCAATCTAATTGTATCAAGAACTGTATCTAGACAGATGCTGAGACAGGGTTATTTGTGTTAATACTTTAAGTATGTCAGCTAATAAATAGTAACGATCTGCTATTTATACCCTAAATTTCGTGAACGCACCTAACAACTTTTCTTCTTTTTACACGTAAACTTCGAATTACAATACCTAAATCTTAGATAGGATAAATGCGACATGTGATTGGTAACTTAACTCCTTTTCAATTTCATTATTTAAGAATGCGAATCAGGAACGTACGGATTGAATTGCACAGAAACATGTGGTCACTGTTTAAATGGAAACAACAGTTGCTCAAAGACAAGTGGTCAATGCAGCGGCGGCTGTCAAGCAGGGTGGAAGAGTAAAACATGTAAAACAGGTACTAATGATATATTCTGAAGATACATGTTCAACATTAATCTCAAATATTACTTCAATTATTTTTGTAGTTGTATGTATAATAATGAGGTCAATAAGAATTTAGTTGTTAAGATCGCGATGATCAGATTTTACATTATTTTATTAAGGAATTCCATGCACCATACTTTCATATTACATGAAGAATTCTGATGTGATGTTTGTTTAGAAAACTATAGTACTATGTATTATCATACAATGTAATGGACGTTTTAGGACTCACTACGAAACTATCGTGATATATAATCATATGGTTTTCTTTCTCACTGACACACCACTTTTAAGGATGAATGCTATGCGTCATTTCCTAATGATGTCACTATACTAATGCAATAACTTAAATGTATTGGTGTCCGTGAGTAAACCTATATTTATCGTGTCAGGTTTTAATTTTGTTCCATAACTCATAACTGTTGCATTACTGAAAATTAGATTTCTTGCTGAACAAATTAGTCAGGGGTTTAGCGATTATTCAAATATTTGTGCAGACGTTCCCACTATATCCAGCTATACCGCACCATTGGATTAGTTGGATTTATTGATAATGATTGATAATTCATAGATAGGATATACATAAAATTTAAGTTGATAGTGTCTAATAATATGTTGTAAAAATGACTCCCAACGACAGAAACAAACATTTACCTAAATTACTTGTCACATTTTCATCGAGCACATAATTTCTGAATCGCTTCGAAATAGTCATTGAAGGTGCCGTTGTAAATTATGGCGTCATCGATCTACCAGTCCGAATTATTTATTCCAGATGTTATCATGTACAATTAACGCTTCCATATTGACGGAGACATTTTTCTTGCCAACGTCATCACTTTATATTGATAGAATACTTCTCTAGATGCGAATGTTGAAGTCTCTTTTTTCTCTTTATATGATTGTACTTTGCCTTAATCTTTTTAAAACTTCAAACTTGATGATATAGGTACCAATTTTCCAATGTATTTATCATAGCCTATACATAAGGTATTATCTGGTTTCGACGCAAGAAGATATGGTGAAATCAAGCTAAAATGAATGTTGTCAATAATATCCCTCTCCAGTATTTACTGAATCAAAAAGTCTTTTCGTAGACGATTCGTCCTATAAGGAAGCTGCTTCACATGTTTAGAATTATATATTATCACAAAAATGATACATTTTATATGTTCGTGTTGTACCATCTAGTACCAAATATTCATATACACTTAATATATTCTTGTTTTCAATATATTCTTATAACTGCGGCTGTGAACGTTTCTGGTTCAGATTGTTTGAATTGCGAAAGTTGGTGTAACCAAGGTCACTACAGTTATATTACATTAAATTGTCACTGTGTGGGACAGATACAGCTACGTTGAATGAATGACTAGAACTGTTATATCTATCAGTGCACTCGTTTAACACATTTATAAGACAAGTTTTATTATTTGTCCACCTTCTGTGAGTAATAATCTTATCATTCATGTCACTTACGTAATTCGTATCTTAATTGTGTGAAGACCACAATATTAAGCCTTGTTTAAGATTTTGAAGTATGGGGTAGAGCGACAGACCTCTATTACAAGCTAAAAAGATTTTTATTTATAGTTCTCTTGTACCTTAATTTCATTGTAGATTAAGTATAGACAACATTAATTCTTGCTATTTCACTCGCATTTCAAACAAATTATTTCCTCCCGAATACTATCTTGGTACAATATAAAACACGTTTCCAGACTTACATCAAGTGATGATGATTTCTTATATACGCATACTATTGCATCTATATTTGACTTTTTCAAACTCTCGACATACCTTATAACCTATTTTGTCCCGAGAATGCCTCTTGACCGGATCTAGCCCAAACAATGAGAGATAACAGAACTATGTTAGATCCATTTAAACCTCATCAACCAATGACAACGAATCAATGGCGAAAGTAAATATTATTATTCGGGCAGTTATTAATAATAGTCAATACGCATTTAGCATCTACCAGACCCTACCAGACTCAGATCGCGGAGGCAAACTGAAACTAAATATATTCTGTATAATTTACAAGCATGAATACAAATTAAAAAGGTTAAATAGAATCATAAACTAGAATAAATACAATATCTACATAAACATAGATACATATATATTGTATCAATTGATTTAAAATTAGTACATATACATGTCATTCTCACGCACTGTGAATGTAGACATATACAACACATTGGACTGTATCAAGCAATATATTTTAATATGGAAGGTGTCAGTAATAGTTGCAAGTGTAATAACTCGTTATATATATATGAATGAATATTAATGTTAGTGGAACGAGTCCAATATCACTGTTTGTTGCGTCTTTAAATCCTTTTTTGTATAGTTTGTTCATACTTTTTTTTGTATTTAATTATTCTATTGCATAACAGATGATGCGTAATGTGATTCAAAAACAACATGTGTACGTTTCTGTCTTTTAGAATGTGAAGTAGGAACCTACGGATTTAATTGCAATGAAACATGTGGTTACTGTTTAATTGGAAACAACAGTTGCTCAAAGATCATTGGTCATTGCACCGGCGGCTGTCAACGTGGGTGGAAGGGTGATACATGTAAATCAGGTACTAATATTATATTCTGGATATATATGTTCAAAGTTTACCTCCAATATTACGTATCTCGTTTTTGAAGTCGTAAATATAACCAAGTGTTATAGAATTATTTATTTCCTAACTTTGCGATGATTGTTACATCATTTTATGAACTTTTTTTATGCATAGTAGTAAATGAATTTTACATTAAGCATATAATCCTAGAATATCTTTAACATGATAATGCAATGCATTTTCTTTTTGTTTTAAAAGGTTCAGATAATATTAAAAGGTTATATCTGTTTACATTTATATTGAATCCTATAACTTTTAAAGGTTTTCAACTTTTCTGTCTTTTGTCACTTTGTTATTTTTACTAGAAATGTAGATTTGTTTATGGCAGGTTTGTCGCAACATTTCTTCTGAATTGCATTTCATTATATGTACCATTTGGATATAACCTTCTAAACCGCGTGATACAGCAAGCGCTGTGCTGACATGCTTTAACCCACATAAATACATGCTTGCACACATACACACACACATACACACATACATACATACATACATACATACATACATACATACATACATACATACATACATACATACATACATACATGCATGCTGTTACGTGCTTAGGCTGGAATAAACAGTAACAAAGAAAGAGTGAAAATAACAAGCTTGTAAAACTTAATAAACAATTTATTGAGCTCAAATATTTTTTCAGAAAAGTAAAATAAACTTACGGTTTTAAGAATCAATTCCAAAATTATTCCAAAAAAAATTCAAAATATTTTTCACTAGAGAAATTGCAAAAGTTATGATCATAAAATGTCCAAATAATTCTAAGTTCGAATTCCAAGGAAGTATCCTATATGGAAGATGATGTCACTTGATGAAGTCAGTTCTTGTTAATAAAATTTATGAGCACAATTCTTGATCCAAACTAATTGACATAATTTCCAGTACAATGTAATTTATAATAACTCAAAAAGACAACTTAATAACTTAATATTCTAAAAGCATAACTTTTCCTGAATAGCCAGCTTCCAAAATATAGTTTATATATCTGTTTTTACGTAAACAAGAGATCACGTATTCTTCTAGAAACTATCAGAACAAATTTGCGTTCAAAAACTCACGTACCCAACGTATAAACCAATTAAAAGAGAAAGATGTTTATACAAAGCTCCATATTGTCCTTGAAACCAACCGATCAATTTAAAAGCTTGTTTAAAACTCTAAAGCCAGGTCAGAAATGAGGTGAAAACCTGGTGTTTACTCTGTAAGGTACAGGTCACCCCCCTCCCTTCAATGAACGAATCTTAAAACTTAAAATTCCAAATTTAAATCAAACAAACAAACAATAAAAATAAATATAACTCACTTATATCAAATATAGGTAACACCTTCTCCCATAAAATAAAAAGAAAGGTTTATATGATAAAACTTTATTTTTACCACAAACCGATTTACACCTAAGGTAAAAAGAAAACTCGCATAAATTAGTGTATATGATATAATATATTATTATACACGGTAAAGAGCGTCTGCTATTAAATTTACTTACTTGTCTATATTCCACAATATGTCCTAAAATAAAGTCACACTAGCACGGCAGAACTCGCTTTTAGATAAATTAACTGTCAAACATGAGTCTGTCAAAGAATTTTTGAATTGTTGCTAGATGTTCTATTCATGTGTCGTTGTAGATAATGACGTCATCTATATAGGCATTACAATTTTCTAGACCAGAGGTGATCATATTCACGAGAAGATGAAATGTACTTGGTGACCTTTTCATCCTGAATGGCATTACTTTATATTGGTAAAGTCCATCTGGCATCACAAATGCCGAGATTTCCTTTCATCTTTCCGTTAGTGGAATCTGCCAAAATCTTTTCAGAAGGTCAAATTTGGTGTCCTACTTGGCATTCCCGATTTTATCAATACAATCGTCTATTCTTGGAATTGGGAATGAATCTGTTTTTGTCACACTGTTCACCTTCCTATAATCAGTGCACATACGGAAAGTTTCACCTGGTTTTGGAACAAGTATGCATGGTGAACTCCAATCACTTTTACTGGGCTCGATAAAATCATTCTCCGGCAAATATTGAATTTCTTTTCTTTTCTTAAGTATTCCTGTTTGAGTGGATTCATCCTGTATGCATGTTGTTTAACAGGTTTGGAATTTACAATTTCAACGTCATGAAAAACTCTGTCCTTGTAGGATCATCTGGAAATAAGTGCTCATATTTAAATAATAACTGTCAGTTCATTTCTTTCTTGCTCTTGCGAATGTGAAAGTTTCTGGTCTAGATCGTTCATAATTTCTGAATTACAAAGATTCGTAATTTCAATATCAATAGAATCTGATGATATTCCATCACTGAGTGGAACAGGTACAACTAAATTAATTACATGTTTAACATGAATATCTCTTTCAATATACTCCTTTAGCATGTTTATATGACAGGTTTGTTCTGTTTGCGCCTCCCAGGAGTATTTATGATGTAATTTAAGTCATTAATTTTCCTGTCAACTGTGTAGGGACCATACTATTTGGCCTGAAGAGGATTTTCTGGCATTGGTACGAGACCGAGAACTCTATCACCAGGCTGCAACTCCTTTCCTTATATTTTTTATCATATCTTGATTTCAGTTAAGATTGAGCAGAGTGCAGATTTGCTCTTTCGACCTCAGAAGCCTTTGACAACTTGTATCTAATATTGGAAACATAATCAAGAAGATTGATCTCAGTGTCTTCATTAGAGAGAAGTTTCACTTTCAATAACTTCAATGGTCCACACAGTGTGTCCAAAAACCAATTCAAAGGGACTGAACCCTAACGATTCTTGAACTGATTATCTAACAGCAAACAATAGTAAATGAATGCTATCATACCAATCATTATTTGTATGAAAACAATATGATCGGATCATATTTTTTAAAGTCTGATGGAAGCTTTCTAAAGCCCCTTGGCTCCCAGGGTGATAGGCAGAAGATTTAAATTGCTGAATTGCCCAATTCATACATAACTTGTTGGAAAATTCCAGACATGAAGTTTGAACCTTGATCAGACTGAACAGATTTGGGAAGGCCATACTGAGTAAAACACTTTATCAAAGCTTTTACTATTGTTTTAAATTTTATAGTCCTTAACGGAATTGCATCTGGAAACCTTGTTGACGCACACATAATGGTCAACAGGTATTGGTTATCTAAGTTGGTCTTGGGTAAGGGACCTACACATTCTACCATAACTCTACTAAATGGTTTGTCCAAGCCAGGAATAGGTTGTAGATGAGCCTTAGCAGGTACCTCGGGAGATCTCCAGTTTCTCATAAGAATTCCATTTTTAACGAGAAAACAGACAGGAACTTCAGTGGCTTCAGTCTCACTTATGGCCCTTTGAAACAAACAGGAAATCTCAGGATCTTTTACCTGCTCGACGACAAGTGACTGTCGTTTATCACACTGATTAAAATAAAGAGAATGAGTTGTTAAAAGAGGATCACTATGATCAATACCTTCTGATTGATCCAAATAAGGAGTAAAAGTGACCTCATGAAAAACCTGACCTATACACGTGTCAGCTAAAGGAATACTGAATTCATCAACATCATTCTCAAGAGCTTTCTGTGCCATAGCTCCGGTAACTGCACAAGCTTTAAATATATCAGGGAATTATTTTTCAATTGAATCAAGTTTCTGATCCAAATTAGGCTTGTCAGGTACATGTGGATTAACCACACCCTTGTCTCCAGCTAAGTCGTTGCCTAGCAATAAATGAATGCCCGCCACGAATAAAACCGAGACTGTTCCGACTTTCACAGGTCTGATGACAAATTTACTCGATGGATAGGTACATTAACAAAGCAGCAATCTACTCCCTGAATAAGAACACTTTCATTAGAAGAAGACTTCTCAGAAAAAGGCAAAGTACCTGACAATAAAAGACTCTGGGAAGCTCCTGTGTCCCTTAAAATTTTAATAAGGGTGGGATTGGCTGAATCACCCAAGAGAAATATAAAACCCTTCGATATGAATGGTTCATAATTCTCCATAATAAAATCAGACTGGGATTTATTGGACCCAACAAATGTATTGCTTACAATTACATGACCGTGACTTTGACCTCTTAGAAATAAGAGCATTTCGAACAGGTCTGTCTTGATTCTGATGCCTATTGTTCAATTTGTAGCAATCAGAAATAACGTGTCCTTTTTTCTTGCAATAGGTATACGTCAGAAGAAACAAGGATCTAGAATCAAGGTTCTCTGAAGTTTGATTTTTGTAAGTTGTGCTAGTTAGAGTTTTAAAAGAGCTGGTATTACGCTGAAATACTTTGCTGCCAGCAGACTGTTGAGTAGAAGTCTTGTTAGCAAAATTATCTTTATGTGTCAAAGAATATTCGTCAGCAGCTCGAGCAGCATTCTCCAAGGTGTCAATCCTATGCTCATCGAGCTAAGTTTTAACGTCACTCTGGACACAGTTTTTGAACTCTTCAATTAATATCATTTGCTTGAGATTTTGATAATCTTGTTCGACTTTCTTGGCTAAGCACCATCTATCAAACAACTGCTCTTTTTCTCTAGCAAATTCGACATGAGTTTATCCATCTTCTTTTCTGTAATTTCTGAATTTTTGCCGATATCTTCAGGGACTAACTCATAACCCCTTAGAATGCATTCTTTAACCACATCGTAGTCACCACTTTGGTGAACAGACAGTAAAGTGAAAATCTCACTAACCTTACCAGTGAGTACACATAGCAATAACTGAATCAAATACTACCTTGGCTACTTTAACTTTTCTTCAACTTTTTCAAAATGAATGAAGTGTTTGTCTACTTCTTTTTCTCTGAAATGGGCGCTAATCTAATATTCCTTGCTAAATCAAAACTTAAATTTGGATTTGAAGTATGAAGCTGTTTCTCGCTTGCCAGCTCAAATTCTTTCATTCTATATTGACATTCAATTTCTTCCCTCTCTTTGTCATATTGTAATTGTCTTTCTTTCTCCTCTTTGTCATATTGTATTTGTCTTTCTTTATCCATTTCTTGAAATTCATGCTTCTTCAACTCTAATTCCATCTTGAATTTTAATTCTAATTTCTTCATTTTTATCTCAAAGTCTGCTTCAGACTTACTGACCGAAATCAAAGCACTTTTTTCTCAAACATTCTCTTCTACCAAATATTGGACCAAAATCTTTCTGATATCTTGTTTCGTTAAAAAAGCTTTTACTTCAGAAAGATCATATTTTCTGGCAAGTTGAATCAACTCATCTTTTTTGAAAAGATCTAATTGCTTCTGAGTAGGATTAGAAAGAAATATTTCTGCTTTAGATGTCATTTTAATAGAAGCATGTCAATCTCACAAAAGATTTTTAAAAATTTCAAAAACTAGGGATATTCAAATTTAAAACAAAAGTTTTCTGAAAATATTTCTAGCCAACTTCTAATTTCGGACGAGCTCTCAATTTAAATGTTACGTGCTTAGGATCTAATAGACAGTAACATAGAAAGAGTGAAAATAACAAGCTTGTAAAACTTAATAAACAATTTATTGAACACAAATATTTTTTAGAAAAGAAAAAAACTTACGGTTTTAAGAATCAATTCCAAAATTAATCCAAAAATAATTTTAAAAATTATCCACTAGAAAAATTTCAAAAGTCCTGGTAATAAAATGTCCAAATAATTCTAAGTTCGAATTCCAGCGAACATAGTTTATATATCTGTTTTTACGTAAACAAGGGGTGACGTGATCTTCTAGAAACTATCAGAACACATATATAACTCAGGTACCCAGTGTATGACCTAACTAAAATAGAAAGATGTTTATGCAAAGCTCCATATTGTCCTTGGAACCAACCAATCATTTTTAAAGCTTGTTTACAACTCTGAAGCCAGGTCAGAAATGAGGTCAACACCTGGTGTTTACTCTGTAAAGTACAGCTCACCCCCACCCCTTCAATGAACCAATCTTAAAACTTAAAATGCCAAATTTAAATCTAACAAACAAACAATAAAAATAAATATAAATGAATTTTATTAAGTATACGTAACAATGCATGCATGCATCCATCCATCCATCCATACATGCATACATACATACATGCATACATGCATACATATAGTTAAGTATAGATGCTGACAAAATAACAGAAAAAACAAAACCGACAAATTTTGAAAACTTACAAATTAATTTAATTATCAAAGTTTTAAATGAAAGCGTGATAGGAAATTACAGAAATATGAAGTGGAAGCAAAATATATTATTGAAACAACTATGAAAGTTGTTATGAATGAAACGTATACTTCCAAAGCTGGAAACGTACTGCTTGCCATCAATTGTTACATTACAAGATGTCATCGTCCCGAACTACTTTACAATTTTATGACAGTTCCAGAATAAAATTAATGTCCAAAAATGAGCATTTTCTATGTTCATTGACCGTTTTCAAACAAATGATTTCCTCTCAAATAATATCTAGGTACAATATAAAACACGTGTGCATACTTACAATTAGTGGTGATGATTTTTTATATACGCTTTCTACTGTACGTATATTTCACCATTTACCTCACATGACACACCTAACAATCTTTTATGTCCCGTGACCTAGACCAAGCAATAAGAAGATACAAAACTCTATTAAATCCATCTAAACCTCATCAAAAAATGAGAAATGAATCTATACCGACATTAAATCTTATTATTAAGGTAGTTATTATTAACTGTCAATAGGAGATTAGCATCTAACAGACCAAAGTCGCAGTGGCACAATAGAACGAAACATATTCCGTACAATTTATGAGCATGAATATAAATTACAAAGTTAAATACAATCATAAAGTAGAGTAAAAGAAATACATATATACATTTATACGGTGAAAACAAATTGTTGTTTTTTTTCTCAGGACTATAAATATTGATACATGTACATTATATCAATTGATTCAATTTTAATTTAAAATTAATGCATAAACATGTAATTCTCTCACTCAGTGTAAATGTAGTCATATGCAAAACATTCGACAATATCAAGCAAACATTTTAAAGTCGCGGGTGTCAGTACCAATTGCGAGTGTAAAAGCTCGTTTACAATTATAAATACTAAGATGAATCGAAACATTGAGAAATTATGAATCATTTAATTTTTTTGGAATATATAATTGTGTTGTTTCATAAGAAGTAAATTTACTCTTTCATATATATATATATATATATATATATATATATATATATATATATATATATATATATATATATATATATATATATATATATATATATATATATATATATATATATCTGTTACTGGTGGTTGAAAGGGTCCAATAATTGTGTATGCTGGGTCTTAAAATTCGTTGGATGTTGCAAACAAGTCAAAATCAAATAAGAAAGGGCGTGGGACACTCTGGCGTGAAGGGGAATTTAACATAATAGGACTATCTTTCGTCAATGTGAATTTAAGATGGGGGGCTAATATAACGTCAATTGGAATTTAACATGGGGAATATTATTTGGTCCTGTCTAGGTACAAGGGAAATTTAGGTAAGGAAAGCAAAGATCTTTTCGAGGTATATGAGTGTCACTGGTAATATACCACACAATTTCGTATCCACACAGAAGGGAAAGAAACAAACTACACAATCTACTGTCCACACAGAAGTGAGCGAAAAATTACCACCAAATCTATTATAAAAAATCACAAATCTACTATCCATGCAGAAAAGAGAGCAACAATATCATAAATTATCTAATCAAAAATCACAAAATCTACTATCTACACAGAAGGGAAGGAAAACAAGCCACACAGAAAGGGAGTGCAAAAATACCACAAAATATATTATCAAAAATTACTAAATCTACTATCCACACAGAAGGAAGCAAAAAAATACCACAAACTATATGATCTAAAATCATAAAATCTACTATCAACACGGAAGGGAAGGAAAACCAGACAAAGACAATTAATAACACCGCATATTATATGTGAAATATGTTCATTGTTTTCATTCGTTCAGCAATTTAACAAAAACGTAGTGTGATATTTATTGTCGACAGACTGCTTAACATATCTCAAATTTAAGGGATTTCCAGTGTTTCTCAGCACATGCTACAAACAATATTGCCAAGTTTTCACAACTCTAAGGACGAAGGGGGAAAAGAGCAGCACCAAAACGTGCTTTGTTCTATCGACAGTCTAAGCTGAGAGAAAAGAGGTGAGATATACTTTCCTGAACGTCTGTTTTGATTTCAAATTCAAAGTGTACCATGGGCAGGGTCATAGAGTTCAATGTCACTTGCGTCAATTTTAAACATTGTTTTTTCCGAATGTGTATTTTGACTTGAAATTCAAAGTTAACAATAGGCCGGATGATAAGGTGCAACGTCACTCGCGTCAATCTTGAACATTGTTACATTTCTTCCGAAAGTTTGTTATGGTTTTGGATTTGGGTTTTTAATTCACAGTTAGCCATATGCAGTGTTATACAGTGCAAGATCACTCTCGTCATTCTTGAAATAGTCGTATATGTGTTTCCTCTCTAAAACAAACGGTAGATCTCATGCTTTAAAAAAAATGTCGTGACACATTGCAGTACCAAAAAAAGGATAAAGCTCAGATACCTGAATTGTTCAAGTTTGTCAACTCAAGATTTTATTTCATCAAACGATTTGCTGAGTTACTGTTGGTAAGGGTGTTGTGTTTGAAAATCATGACAATCGGAAATGATGGTGCCTACTGATTAAAATTAAAAAGAGGTTTCTTCAAACGGGAACATCTACCATTAGGATTTTCATCAAACGTATTACGACGGAGAGAGAGAAAGACAGACAGACAGACAGGCAGACAGACAGACAGAACGAGACTATGTTATACCTACTTTTGACACGAATCACGACACTTACGCTTGTTTTTATGGTATATTTTCCCACCTAGAAAATCAAATACATAGGAAAGGTCCACAATTTTAAAATATCACCAGAGTAAACTGCTGACGAATACCACTTAAACGTCTTCACAAAATATTTCATCCATATATGCTGTGATGTATTTGACTATACAATTGACATAATTACTGTGGGATCGCCCAGCGTACGATTGTTCTTGCTTTAGTTTTACTTCTTTTTTATATAAATAATCTAGCGGGAAAACACCACCTATATCGATATTAGGTGAAGAGTTACTGAAGTCAATCCGAAGAGATCGCGGCAAGACAATTAGTCTAGTTTAATGAAATTGTTTGTCATGAGTTATGCAATGTTTTGTACGAAGGTAGTATGGCAAAATTATAAATAAATGCCCTCAAGTTGTTCCCATTGCAGTGCAGACTGGAATGTGAACTTAAATCCCTCCATTATGTATTGTACCATTTCTTCTTACCACATCAGCTACTGAACGGTCACAGCACTGGTTCGCGTTTTAAAACTGACAATTTATTTTTATCTCATTTAAACATTGTGACGTACACGCTCACATCGCTATTTTCCGGGGTTATGCGGTATTAAGTGGCATGATTTTTTGTTTCTTCTTTTCTTTTCTTTTGAAACTTGTGAATCTGGGGTTTGTACGAATTAAAAAAGCAAGTTCAGTAAACCGCAATTATAAAGACCCAAATTGTCTGTTTATTGATGTGAATATTTACATCAAAAACAATATAACCTCCAAAACACAAAAATATACGGCCAGCATGATTCGAATGAACACAACGACACCTAACTGTAGTAACGAAGAGGTTTTTTCCATCATGTCCACGTAATTTAGAGTTTCAATCCTCTTTCAAGACAAACCTGGTATCCTTTTGTGGGCGTGAAATTAAAATACTGTACAAACTTAAGCGCATTGCTATTGACTATAGCATAGATAATTTCAGCAACAAACTAAACAACATAAATACCGTTACAACAAAAGAAAGCCTGAAATCGTCTATTAAAACAGAAATGCGTTAAAAAAATTGTATGTGGATATAATCTGTCATGTATTAACAGCTTGACAAAAAGGTATACTCAAAGACAAAAATCAATTTCAAACTGACTTTTTAAGGGTTATTACTTCTATTCATGGGTGGAACAGGGAAAATACACATAAAGGCTTTGTAATATTGGACACATTTAGGGATTATCATAGCGTTCCAATCCAGCTGTTTATGTTATGAAGGTCTGTGGGATATCCACAAATAAAAATAAGTACAAATTTCCATTATAACTGAAGTTTTGCGTCTTTTGAAAAATGTTAAAACAATTGGATACATATTTTTGTCGTAATACTTTTAAAGCGAAGAGTCTGTGCAAGTGTCAAAAGCTAAAGTAATATAACTTCTTTACGGTTTGTAACCTTCCACTTTGGATCATGTGAAATATCATAATTTAGTATTACAAACAGCACTGAAACATATCGGGCTTGACAGTTGGTTTTGTATACAGATCCACTAAACTTGACAACTTGCTTGCGATGTCTTATACTTTGGTCTCAGGAAGGATCTACTTTTTAGTTGTAGTAACTGTGGTAAGAGCAGAAGTCGTTGTCGCTGCTGTCGAAAAAGAGTGGATATTTAAACATGGATCTAATAGTTTATATCTTTTTAAATAAAATAAAGAAATACAGTTATTGGTAGACATCATGGTCAACAACAACGTAAAATTGACAGAGAGTATGACACATTGTATTTGATGAGCGTACTTCTGGAGTACGAATGTGTCCTAACTTCACAGTACCTCTTCAAGCACTCTTAATGCAATATCGATGCCATCTCAGCTTGAGACCATGCGGCTACAATCCTACAGATGGCATGCAATCCAAAGCAACCTCCTGAAAATTTCACCGTACCTGTATCGAAATGAACATGTGAAAGACGAATATTCGTTCCCTAAATACTGTAACTTTTAAAGTCGACTCCAAACCTTTAAAGAAATTTGGCCACACTATCAGCCTGTACCAACCCCTGAAGAATTAGCCAGAACAGGATGTTTCTACTTGAGCGAAGGTGATAAAGATAACTGCTTCATTTGCAATGTGTCACTTTACCAGTGGGAACAAAACGATTTTGCTTACCTGGAATATGCTCGATGGTCTCCGAATTCTCACTACCTCACTTAAGTGGAATCTTAGTTCTTGAAAGTGAAATATCATGTCGTTTAAGAAACCATCATGGCTAGGAGTCAAACCTAGACAAGTATTTCAAACCCATCTAAAACATAATATTTAAGGATTACCAAACGAATTGCAAGATAAGCTTTAAAAGGATGTTTGGCAGGGACATTGCATAACAAAATCTCAATTTGTGTCGAAAAACTCTAATGAGATAAAAGTCAAAAGTCAACCAACGCGTCAGATTTCTCGATCAAGTGTGCCTGATTCCAAATATTTCAATTTTGACCGTTTTCATCGGGGGATTTTATTACCATTCTTGACCATTATCCTGAATGGCAGTGGTCTGAAATTACAAACTATGTTCATAACTTTTGCTCGATTAAAAGATTTTAAATAATTATCTGCAGAATGTACACTTATTTCCTTAGACAAAAAAAAGTATAAAATAGACTACCATACCACAATCTGTATCACTTGATATAAAACAGATTCCGTGGAAAAATATCAATGAGAATATTCAAAGGGTGGAGGATTACCAACACTTATAACGAGATGGGGTCGACGTGTAGTGTGTGTTTCAGTGACTTGCTTTTTGTGATTTCGTTTGCCCGTAGATTCCTTGAGGACACTTTGACTTTTACAAAGACAGTATGGTGATTCCTTTAAATGTCCACGAGAGACTCAGTCTGTTTAAAGCCTTACGCTTTCATCTGGGTACTTCTTGACCTCTTCAGGAAAAAAAGATTCGTCCCCTTTTACGTACGGAAGAGGTGTACGACGATGTGTGTGTAGCTTGTGATTTACACCCTCTTTGATCGTTACAATGTGTATTTTATTCCTGTACTTATCCATTTGGCTTTTATGTATTTTTGTCTTTCGTGTTGTTCCAGTTTACACATGTGTTGAAATAAACGTGTCCTGACAAAAAGTATAAAAACCTCTTGTCTTGTCTTTTATTTTGTGGTCAAAAGAGTCATACCCTACACTATTATGGCTACCTCTGCTATTTCTACTCCTCTCCTTTCTCCTCGATATTCATAGTCATTCACGAACACTTAGATCATGCTAGTTAAATGCATTGTATCTTTGTCATCCTTTTAACATGTTAATTGCTGGACTGATGCTTATTACGTGTTTTTGTTTAAACGTCCTAGAGATAAATCGCAAGTGCAAGTCTTACCCAAACAGTTAGGAACAACTTGGTTGACTCATGCGTACGATGATGTCACTCAAACTCCACACTTTTATTTACCCCCACCCAAACTCCATTATTTGCGCTTTCGTACATTTGTTTCACGACTGGTGTCAAAACGAAGGATCTGTCATGTACACGACCTCGTCGTTGACATAACAACAACAACAACTAAAAAAAAATCTATAAAAGCCTTGGTCAATTTTACCCTGTCTCATACATCGTCAACATGACGTCCCTTCAGTCTCATCTTCCCGTCAAATTGATTCGTGCCTTGTACGGAATCAGTGGCATGAAAAATCCACAAATACGTGCTCACGTCTTAGAAGCCAGTCTCAAAGAAGTCTTACGATTGTTTACGGTGACAGCACGTCAATTACTGCAAGGCATCATTCACATTCCACATCAAGCCAAACACTCTTTTGACAGAAACAAAGCAGTCTTTACGCAACTGGCCGATCCTCGCATCGACACTCAAACTAAAAAGAAAATCATTTTGAAACTAGGAGATAGCAATTCTCTAGGAGGTGTCATCGTTCGTTCCCTCTTAAAATGGGATCCCAATGCTCCAAAAGACCACCCAAAAAGAAAGGTCACTCCCAAAAAAGACAAATGAACCCAAACGAAAAAGAACAATGGTGTCAAGACCAAAGCACAGAAGAAAAGACCACAGAAAAGAGATGTCACCCGCAAAACAGGCACTTCGGCCAGGACGCGACCATACATTCGTAAACCACGACCAGCAAAGCCAGTGACCGCGTTTCCGGTAGCCTCAGGTTCATCATCGCTAATGATGCGAGCCAAATCTAATTTGACACCCGTTCTTCCTTATTTGATGAAACATTGGAAACATGCGTCTCCCAAAACGTCTCCTCCACCGGTGACATCTTCCTCCTCCTCCTCTTCCTCGTTAGCAGCAGTGGCAGCTGCTCACAAAGTACCTGCCCCCAAAATCAAAGTCCAAGAAAAATCCGGCATGTTATAGTGTTTACTGGATTTCTCCAAACATGTACTGTCCCGATTTAATCCATTGCGTTCCCCTTCAGAACGTGTGTTACCTGTCATGAAGTTGATACGATGCAAAGATAATCCGTGGCGCCGCATTCCAGTATAAAAATGACTTGAGGACAACGACGTGAATCTATATTGATACCTCCTGAAAGACGTGCACACCACAACCTTGTCGTTCTTCTGTCCAAAAAGGAAAAGGAAAAAGACAATCTCGTCATCCTACAAAACGCTTAGCAAAACATCGACGTCATCGCCTAAAAGGACGCACTTGTTTAAAGAAAAAGAAGAGTCACCAAAATGGAGATTACTTTGGCGATTTTGGAAAACATGTCATCACATTTTTGACAAAGCGGTAGTTCCAAAAAAAAGATAAAAGGGTGTGTGTACCAAGTCATTGATGTCAGTGTATTTCTGGAACGAACAATCAAAGATGTTACCCCACAGAAAACATCCTTATTCACCTCCAAAAGGAAATTTAAGGAATGGACTACCTTCTCGTTTAGCCAAACATGGGGACATGGTGTCCGTCCTGTCCAAAGCCTCTTAATCCATGCAAAAACAAATCATTAAAACTGCCTCTAAATATGTAATCGATACCGTGTGCGAAAGTTGTTTCAATGTCTTGAAATGTAGGATACGTTTGTATCCACATCAGAAAAAATGCTTACCCAAACATAGACACGTTCTTCGTCAAATGGTCCAAAGAAAATATCCATCCGTTATAAGAAAAAGATGTTGGTGCGACGTGGAGGATTTTTACCCCTTCTCGCTCCTTTGTTGGAATGATTGGCGCAAAATACACTATCCGGCGTGTTGACAGGTATGATACAATGGATGACACAAGGGATGACAGAAGGGATGCCACAACGGATGGGTAGAAATAAGTATGATCCTTCCAGATTATACAAGGGACCTATGGAGCACAAAAATCTCAGACGTAACGTTTGGAAGCCAATGGAATGGCGAGAACTGTATTTAGTTCCTTACAAACGATGGATGGAATGCCATGGTTGGCAAGAAAAACGAACCCAACATTTACCACACATTCCTCATTTGACCGAGATCTCCCAATTACATCACGAATTCCAATCGTACATGAATCGCAATAATTTGTCCTAAATCGAACAATCGCAAACATACGGTCAACTCTTGCAACCACTGCAACTCTTTCATCGGAAAGCTGTAGAACAAACAGATTTATCCACTCTGAACGATTTGAATGATCTGATGAATAGTCCGTCGCCATCACTAAGGCAGTCAAGACATACGTATCCCCACAATTACCCACGTAAGAAGAGTCAAATAAAATTTTCCAAACACCCATTGCAACCCCCATCCCTAGTAAAATTGCAGCTTCCTTGTAAATCACTTCCCCCACTACCCAACGAGAACTCAAAATTGCGGGTTATAAAGATGATGGCCACTTCTTCTTCGCCAGAAGTGAAAAAGAAAGAAAACCAGAAGTGAGAAAAGAAACCAAGACCAAAGCTTTCCCATTACCTCCACCACCACAACGAGTGCCATCGACGTTTATTCCTGTGGCACAACTGACACGTAACACCGTTTCAAAACAACAACCATTTCGCCCCATCCAAAGTTGAATCAACCAAGAATGGGTGACGTATTAACAAAACAATGGAGAAGGAGTTAGCCAGCATTTACGACGATCCAGCCCACCCTGCAGATTACGGTTGAGTTCAGAAATGGTATCGCACTGATAAAACTCGACTGAAAAGCTCCGTTTACCTGACATGCAACGATGGTTACAGGAACAAACCAAGTACACTTTACACAAACCCATTCTACGAAAATTTTACAGAAGTCGATCAATGGCAAGCCGATTTAGCCGACGTCTCTCATTTAGCAACCTAAGATCTTGGCTACAAATATTTATTTTGTCTCCTCGATGTCTTTCCTAAATGTGCATTTGTCGTTCCATTGACTTCCAAATCGAGCGGAGAGTTATTACGAGCCCTCCAATTGGTGTTGATACAAAGTGGTCGTCATCCTCTTTGATGGCAAACCGACAGAGGCAACGAACTTCTGAACCAAGCTTTCCAACAAGAATTAAAGAAATGTGACATTCATTTTATTACTACAGAAGATCCTGAAACCAAAGCCAGCATCGTGGAACATTTTCAACTCACCCTGAATGATTGTATGTGGAAATATTGTACGCATCAACACACTCGGAAGTACATCGACGTCTAACCGCACATAGTTCAAGCGTACAGCCAATCTTACCATTAAAGCATCGGACGTGCACCACAAGATGTGACACACTACAACGAAGAAAGGTGGAGTGTTAACAACTATAGATTGGGTTCGCATTGGCAAAACCAAACGCACTTTCGACAAATATTACTTACCCAACTGGACCACCGAATTGTTTCGTGTCACTGGACGAATGCATGTTCTTCATCCTGCCGTCTACAAATTGGAAGACATGAACGGCAAAGTATTAAAAGTAACGTTTTACTTGCCTGAGTTACAACGCGTAATCAAGAAAAGGACAAAGCGTACGACATTGAAAGCTTTCACAAAAGAAGAACCCAAAAAGTTCGAAAAAGACGTGTCAAAGATGTCAAAGTACGTTGGAAAGGATATCCTCCCAGTTTTGATTCTTTGATTGACAATTTGCAAGTCATGGACTATAAAAAGAAGTGACCATCATGCCTTTAAAGACAATTTCAGCTACCACAGTGACTACTCCTTCACTTAGTTCTTCTGTGCAAGATTTACAAAAGCAACCCTTGTGGGTTTAGTGTGGAGAACGTGTACTTAAAACGCAAATTGTCTTTTTCTCTCAAATCTTTGTGGTGTTTTGTGTCATCGGTCCAACCATTAAAAATCTGAGTTTGCAAGAAGGAGACAAACAATTATAGACCATTTTGCATCGGTTATCTTCTCCCCAATCCTTCCCTGAAATACTCTTACAACGGGAACAGCAACAACAACGGGAGCGACAGGCATTCTCCCAACAGTCACCCCTCCAATCACAGTCCTCTTTCAGACACTCCTCTAACCTCGAATGACCCTTCGGTTAGAAGGAATTACGAACACAAACAACAGCAACAACTTAACGTTACCCATTGACAGTTCCATCGAGGTGTTTCCTAAAAACATTTTTTGCTGTTACACGGCTAAATTACCTCAAGCCATTAATTTGGATCAAGATGCTCATTGGGAACTGGCTTCATTGGAAATGATACACCAGACACAAATCAAAAACATCGTTGAAAATTAAAACAGGTTTAAAGTAGAAATTATGACGACGAATTGCAACAAACCTTAGACGAACGCATGAATCAGGGTGACTCGAAGAAACACAGGAGCCCAAAACTACACGGTTTACCTATATGTTAACCATTCCTGCAGGTTATTATTTTAGTGGTCAACATTTAGTGAATACGCTTGTAACCAGGTTCAATAATTTGTTTGGTAAAGCCATGGAGAAAGCTAAAACAAATGTTACCTTTGAGTACCATAAAGTGGCTTGTCGACTAATGATCAATTTTCAGAGGATAAAATTATGGCCATACCTTTTGTCCTGAATTGTATGATATTTTAATTGGAGACTTCAGGGTGGGCAAGACAAAATAAAATACAAGCAATTACCAGTAACATGGATTTTGCGACATATTTTCGATTCCCTGTAAAAATGAACCAAGGAATCAATTTGATTTTTGTGTACTCCAATGTGGTGGAGTACAACGTAGTGGGACACACCTCTGCACCGTTACTGCGGGTCATTAATTTCAAAGTGGATTATATCACGAGCGCTGACGTTGAAGGTGGAAATACCTATCACGTTTACCGCGAATTTGTACTTCCTCATTATTTGCCCGTCAGTAAGTCGTATTTCGACAGGATCAACATTACTATAAAAAGAGAACAGGAACAAAATATTCCGTTTACCAAAGGTTAAGTCACAGTGAAACTCCATTTTCAAAAACGATTCTCTAACAACTGATCAATTATGTATCCTGTGTACCGAGGAGCCGCTCGACAACGACGACATTGTTTATGAGATATGTTTAAATCGGTCTTTTGTTCAGTGGTCTCCGTTTTGAAACCGATGGTGACACCACGAGGATTACACGCCATAAAAGATGCCGCATTGACTCACGGTACAGAATTTATTCAAAATGTCCTCATTGACAAACACAACCCCCAAGCAGTTTTACTGAGAGCAGGCAAAAATGTCTTGCTTCAAACGGGTAAAGATTGTTTTGGATCAACGGGAAACTCATATAAATGCCCTGTACGGTACCCAGTCTGGCATTCCTGCTTCCCTGAGGACACAGCAAGGAGAAGGCAGAATGAGACGACGACGACAACTCTCCAGAGGCCTTCATACCCCGAAAGCTAGAAAGACTACGTAAAAAAGAACGCTTCGAGACTTTGACGTTATTGATCATTAAAATTTCATTGAGACAAAAAATGATGCACCAAGAATGTTTTGCCTGTTCCAAGTCGGAAAAATGAATCTGCTTGCCATGCCACCCACTATGATGACCATGCAATAATTATAATGGGTCGAATTTTATCCCGTCACCTTCTTGGAGAATTCAGCTCCCATCGAGTTTGAAATCAAAGGGCAATCCGAAGATTACATCGATCTGAACAGCAGTTACTTGTATTTGAAAGTGAAATTGATCATAACGGTCAACGCCATGCCGGGAGCCGATGTTCGATTAGCTCCCGTCAACAATTGCATGCATTCCTTGTTCAGCGATGTGGATTTGTACATGAATAACAAAATGGTTAACAGTAGCACGGATATTCACCCTTACTGAGCGTACCTCGACAATCTATTGACGTACGGAATGGAATCCAAGAACACTTATATAGATATTTGCGTGGTATGGAGACCTGACACAGCAGGTGAGGATAAATGTAACGACACAGCCTTGACAGAAGATGACGATCCTCACAATGTTGGTTTAACGATCTTGAAAAGAAAATTCTGCAAGAACATAGTTTGGAACTGTTTGATCGTTTGCCTTTGGACATGTAGTTTCAAGAGAAGTATTTGCTAAACGGTGCAGATAATCGCTTGAGACTGAAGCGTAGAAATACTGCTTACCATTTGATGGCTGATGCCTATGAGTACAAAACCATTATCCAAAAGTCAGGTTATACGTGTGTCGTGTGAAAGTGTTAGCTAAAGTGGGAAATGACATCAGTACCACTTTGAGCGGAGCGACAGCCAAGTTAAAACTTTCACCATTGCCGCTGGACTCCGATCCAAGATCGAAGATCATCTGTTCCAAAGACAGTAACCCAAAAATGCATTCATTGGTATCGTTAGCAATGCAGCCCTCAACGGTGCCCACAATGAAAATCTTTTACAGTTTAAGCACTGCAGAGTATCTAAAATCGAAGTCCGTAGCGATGGCAAATTTTTTTGTACCCGAACCTTCGAACCCAACTTTACCCAGAAGAATTACTTGAGACCGTACATGTCGCTGTACGAGCTACAGGACAGTTATGAACCAACACCAGTTACGGCATTTCCTACGACGATTATCCAGGAGTTTACACTTGTGGGATTTTGATTTCACTCCATACCAAGGCTGCGACGAGTTACATTTACACCCTATAAACTCTGGGCATCTGCGCGTGGAACTTCAGTTTGCAAATTCTCTAACCGAAACGGTGAATGTCATTCTGTATGCCGAATTCAATAATACCATAGAAACCAACAGTTTGAGAGAAGTCATTCTAGACTATTGGAAACTATGGAAGACCCTTGTCCCTATTTGAATAGTGAAACATCGATGAAAATGCAATGGGAGGTTACAGGGGAAGCAAACCCCAAAGACAAAAAAAGAACTAGTGATAATGATGTCCAACTGGCCAGAACATGTACAACATTTTGTCATCTGTTTTGCCAAATACATGGAAGAACGATTATCTGAACGAAGAGTGGTGTCTCATCTCAGAAGTATCCGTGTTATATCAGTGGCATAAAGTCGTGCGTGATCATTCCTCTCCTCTATTGTTTGCACGAGAGATTGATCACATCGAAAATCTCTTTGCACAGAGTAAGGAGAAGAAGCAAATAAACAGTTACTTGAGCGTGGGCGTGAAATTAAAATACTGAATAAACGTAAACACTAATGCGGAAAAAATGTAACCGACTTCTTTCTCTCAGTTTAGACTGTCGATAGAATTAAGCATATTTTTGTGCTGCTATTTCCACCTCCGCTCTTACATTGGTGAAAACTTGGCAATATTGTTTGTAGCGGTTGCTGAGAAACACAGGACATCCCTTAAATGTGAGATATGTTAAGCAGTCAGACAACAATAAATATCACACTACCTTTTTATTAAATTGATGAATGAATGAAAACAATGAACATAATTTACATACAATGTGTGGTGTTATTAATTATCTTTGTTTTGATTTCCTTCCCTTCTGTGTTTATAGTAGATTTTATGATTTATGATAATATATAATGTGGTACTTATTCGCTCCCTTCTGTGTGGATAGTAGATTCAGTGATTTTTGATAATATATTTTGTGGTATTTCTGCGCTCCCTTCTGTGTGGATAATATATTTTGTGATTTTTGATAATATATTTTGTGGTATGTTTGCGCTCCATTTCGTGTGGTTAATAGACTTTGAGATATTTTTGCGCTCTTTACTGTGTGCATAGTAGATTTTTGAGATTTTTTACATTATATTTTGTGGTATTTTTTCGCTCCCTTCTATGTGAATGATTTGTGTGATTTGTTTTCTTTCCCTTCTGTGTGAATAGGAAATTATGTGGTTTCTTTTCAGAGCCACTCATATACCTCGAAAAGATATTTGCTTTCTTTGCCTAAATTTCCCTTGTCGCTAGACAGGCCCAAAATAATATTCCCTATTTTAAATTCCCATTGACGCTATATTATCCCCCCCACCGTGTTAAATTCCCATTGACGCTAGATAGTCCCACAATGTTAAATTCCCTTTGACGCCAGAGTGTCCCACGAACTTTTTGACTGGGGTATCCATTGCCACTAGAAATCATGACGCTAGTGTCCCACGATTATTTGACTGGATTTCCCATTGACGCTGGAGTGTCCTTATTGCTATTGAAGTCATTTCTGTTTCTCTATAGTCCGTATATACCCCTTATTTAGTATTTTAATTATCATATTGGATAAGATATAATGCGTATTGTGATTGAATTACAATATGATTACGTTTCTTTCATTAAGAATGCGAAGCAGGAACTTACGGATTTCACTGCAATGAAACCTGTGGTTACTGTTTAAATGGAAACAACAGTTGCTCAAAGATCAGTGGTCAATGCACTGTCGGCTGTCAAACTGGGTGGATGGCTGAAACATGTAAATCAGGTATTCATATTTTATTTTGAATATATATGTTCACAGTCCAAATCCAATATTATATTTTTTACATTATTTTATTAAAGAATTTCATGCATAATGCAACAATATTACATGAAGCACGTTTCTGAATTTCGTCACTTTATTATTTGTACTTCAAACGTATATTTGTTTTTGAGCAAGTTAGTCCAAACATTACTTCTAATTTGCATTTCTCTATATGTACAGTTTGGAATTAACTTCTAAACACCTTGATATAGCAATACATACATACATACATACATACATACATACATACATACATACATACATACATACATACATACATACATACATACATACATACATACATACATAATGTCAGGTTCTCCGCTGGTTATGAGCGTTATTCGTATAATATTGTACAAGCCTCACTTGTCAAATGGTAAGTGTTACGTCCCACTGTGTCAAGGGGTACTGTACAACATATAATAATAATACTATAACCCACTCTCCATTGATACTCGTTATCTAAGAGATAACTACCCTCGGTATCATTGAACGGTTCGAGTAAAAGAATAGTAAATATGGTAATTGAGCAGGTATATTGAACAAAACAACTCCGAGCCCCCCTTAAAGATAAAACAAAACATTTAATCAAATACATACACAATTATGAAACTTCCTTTCATTAGGAATATACATTGTTTAGAAATATACTTTCACCAAATTACAATAAGATTTGAAATAAAATTAAACAAGTTCGCCGATCTATTACTGATAGTTAAAAATCATTATAGGATCGAGTGGTACAATCGAAGTTAGTGCTTTGTTAGATTTTCATAGCCTGCTATGTCTCGGTCCATGTTCACTGTTCCCTCCAATGTTGTTCTCGAAGTTCATTTCTCTCTAGATAATCTGCCCTCGTGGATGTTCCGCTTGAATCCGGACTTGTCCACTGTCTCATGCGTACACTGCGATTGTCCGTTTCTCAATTCTTTTTCCAACGTGGATGTCGTTATTCCCGTACTTCACGAACTTCCCAACAAAAGCTATTTTCGTCCTTCAACAAAAATAATTAAACAATCTATGTTTTTCGTTACAATGGTTATAGTTGAGACTGTCCATTATTCTTGGTTCGAACAATCAGATATTTCTATCAGTGATAAAATTTTACGGCTAGTAAGTAACTACACATGTCCTCAGATGAATGTAGTTAAACCAATTGTTAATTCGTTGTGCCTTTACCTAATACATTAACGTACAACAAAGCGAGGCGTTGAATTATGGCTCTGCCTTCATTTTCTACAGTACATAAATCGTATACACTGTCGCTAAATCATCTATGAAATCAAAATTAGATCAATTCACGTGTATTCTTGTAAACCCCGTACTAACGTAATACATTAAATTCTTAGAACACACTCATTATTCAAACAATATGATACTTCAAGAATTAACGTAACACTCCCTATAACTCAGCATAGTGTTTTACTACATAAATTAAAAATACGTCATTCTTAACTAAGAATTTAAGAAAGAATTCCAATTCATAATTCAAAAGCACATTATTAAATAAATGTATCAAATGAATTCATGCAAGTAATTCCGATTCATAATACGAAACACATTATTATACAAATGTATCAAATTAAACCATACATACATACATACATACATACATACATACATACATACATACATACATACATACATACATACATACATACATACATACATACATACGTACCTACGTACCTACGTAGATACATACATATATAAATGCATATATACATATCTACGTATAAGTACGTAAGCAGCAGCAGAGTTGGCGAATTGAACCACTTTATAGAGGCGTTCATTTGGTAAACTAAAGTCTCCTACGAAACTCAAAAATATAACGTCAAGAAACAGAACTAAGGCTTCTATCTAACCTAGAGTATCTCTCTGAGAGTCTCCACAACCTCAAACCTCACGCAAACGCTGCTGACAAAACCGGAAACAAATCCGAAGAAGAAAAACACTAAAAAATGTATTGATGATGTGACTAATACGATTAAAAACTACGATTACCCTACTAATCTAGCTGGTTTTGCATTTGCAGGTTTTCGTCCGAAAGAAAACTATTTGAAAACAGAATATAAATCTGTAGATAGAGAAAAATAATAGCATTGGATATATCACATGCAATAAACTAAAGATCGAGTTTCAAACACTGATCCAATATTTACGATATACACGAGAACAATAGGAGAATATGAAATAGCTCAGCAAAGATCCAATCACACAATCTCCTCCACCTCAACAGGAAAAATAGAAAAAACAACAACAACGAAGCAAAGAGCAAAGTGAGAGCCTTCCTATCAACATCCGGAAATACTTAGTGAAGCCACTGATATCTGTAGATGATTATTTCAAAGTGGTATCATAGATATCGGCGTATATCGAGAATGTATCGATAAACCCGTTGATGGTTATCACAGTGACTGATCGTCACCGCTGGCTAATTGCCACCACGATTAGATATAACGATTATAAATAAGAAATTATACACTATCACCATTATAAACAAGCCATTATCAAAGTTGTAAACTCGCGATTGCCCGTTCATAAAACAATTTACGAGATGGTCTTGATAATGTTATTCAAGGGTTATTTGCAAGGATGGATCCCCAAAAAGCACCAATCGCAAAACAATTATGGATGAAACTGTTAATGTTATTGGTGTAAAATCTCCTGGTGCTATTGGTAATATTACCAGTAAAGCGTTTTATGCAGCCCAAAAAATACCAACACGATTAATACGCCGAAACCCACAGCCTGTAAAATTGCCATCCACGGACATTCTGTCTGCGAATGTTAGTAAAATAATAAACCAAGCCGCGGGTGAAAAACTAGCAGCCTTGATAAAGCAAGGATCTGAACAATTACACAGAAAAATTACTGCAAATTTAATAGCGGAAAAGGGTTTGAGATCTCGATTTAGATCGAAAAATATATAACAAAATGTTCACATCTTCACCGACCCAGCATTTAATACAGGTTCTCAAAGATCAATCTATACGCGATTATCGGTTTTATTCTTATAACGCGATACAACCAAATAGTCGATCAATAATTAAACTTCGAATTCAGGATAAAAGTAAATACTTTCTACCCGCTGAAGCCTTTTTTGAAGTAGAAGGAGATCTTGTAATAACTGCTGAAGATGTCTATCATATACCAATACCATATGCATTAAATACACGGGTTGGTTTTGTTAACAAACATATTATAGCGCTGTTTAGGAGCGCTACATATCTGACTGATGGAAGAGAGATTGAATATATTCAGAAGGATGTTGATGTTGCCACAACAATACTTAGTTTAGCAAGATATTTTGATGATTACACAAGATCGCTGGTCCATTGAGCATGTTCAGTATGTCAAATTACAGACACCAGTAGCTACTGCAGTTCCTGATCAACCAGTCGACGCTGAACATGCGCCTAGAGCAGCTGATTCTTTTGATAATATAAAATATCTTAATGCTAACTATCACGCGTATTAATGTTGCAAGGAAACCGTAGATTATTTTCACGTACAATTCCACTGTCCCTTATTTTCGGATTTTGCTGCAATGTAAGAAAGGCCATCGTTGGAGCTAAAAACGCTGTAGTCCTCGTAAGAAAAAGTGATAATCACGCAATCTGGCGAGGTGATGGTACAGTAAAATATAACTGTACCATAAAAATATAACAAAACTCCTTATGGATACAGTAAAATATAATAAAACTCCTTGTGGATGCCAGTAATGACTCCATCGATCGCCCCAGACAAACAATTACTATCATTTATGAATACAGCTCGTAAAGCAATGCTATCAATAGTAACAAGATTAACAGCTAGTATGCAGAGTGATATTAATGGTATACTTTTCATGGCATATGTCATCACAACAGGGTGTTTCTGCGCCTGGACAAAAATTTGTTGCACTACAGGATTATACACGATTAAATTCTCAAGAACGGAGTCATATGATATTTGATCAACTTGGTGTTTCTAAAGTCTCGTTAAGAACCTTCTGAAAATATTTTACTTAATTACGGACAGAATCAAATAGTGCGTGCATATCATCGTTTCCTGACATTTATGTATCGTGTTCTGAAAGTAGATACAGGGCTGCAAATATCACAATTATATTTTAGAAACCTATATCCGATTTATTACTTTTCGTTGTAACATCTCGTGTTAACCAGACAGTTTCTTTGACATTCACTTCCCAGCTCGTGCAAAACCCCCTCCTGTTGTCGTGGCAGGTCCACCAATTGTTTACGGTTATTACAGAGCAATATATGTTATAGTCAGTGACAAATCGATGTTACTTGAGGCTGATGGTGGACGAATGATACCCATTGATGCACCAGTGGAAAATATGTAACATAAAAAGACCACTCGTGTTATTATAAATGTCATATAGCCACATTAGTGGTACCCTGACTCCAGGTCAGAATAAAAAGGTGCAGTCGGATTCAGCTAAAATATGTGGAACTTTAATATCCCTAAAACACTAGCTGATCACTGGCGGTCAAAATAAACCATCGCCTGCAACGTGTCAGATTAAGCATTTAAATGATGCAAAAACAATAAAACGGGTGTTCAACTTAGTCAATAAGTGGGTGCGATTAAAGATACCATTAAATCAGGTATATTTCTTCTTCTTGCGGCTATACCAGTATTAATTGCCAAGGCCTGCCCCGCAATCGTGAAAGCTGCGGCATTAGGGGGACAGCGGCAGGAAAGGCACTAAAGAAAGCAACAGGGAAAGGATACCATGTAGTCATTTCACTCGCTATATAAGCGGCCTGAGACAACCAAGGAGTATTTATTCGTAGGAAACGATTTTCCATGCTGCTAAACAATTTATAATAAAATCCTTCAGAGGTGTTTTTATGCGAGACCAGTTGCCTTCCATACCACACAGTATTGAAACCGGTATCATTAATTTCGATAATTCCACCTTACCTGGAACTCTCTAGGTTGAATACGCGATTTATCCACGTATAATCGTATATTTTGATTCATAAGGGTTAGTCCCATCAAAGGAATTTATGTACCATATTAACTAATTAATAATTCCAATCTAGTACGCAAAGCTAGCGACACAGACAATAACCGACCCGTAAATATACGGCCAAGAAATAATTGCTGTACTTGAGCTGTATCAAAATCAACCAAACCACCCCATAAGGTCGTACACGAATATACAAGTAATAACTTTTAAAAGAGATCTTAAAGTATAACGGTATATATTTGTGGAAGGGCTATCTGGAGACAAAAAAATACTGAAGGAGTATCACTCGCGAATGCGAAACAAATCATAAGCGACGAAATATCTCAATTGTTAAATCTTGTAGATGTGGATCCAAACGAAATAGTTTTATTTCAAGACAAACTGGGGAAATTAAGAACAATTAATCTTTCGTTGAAAGATATTACTTTAAGACTTAATGGAGTAACCGAAAACTATAGCGGGGTTTGATTCCATTGGTAGAATAAAACCCGGAGTTTTTTTTAAACTTTATAAGATAATATTCACACGCGAGTGAACAAATCTCAAGACATAATGACAGGAGAGCTCGACATGAACTCGAATAAAATAACGACACATGGTAATCTAACATCTGACACCGACGCGGTAACAAAAATCTATGTAGATGTCGTAGACAATAAACTATCAACGCTGCGAGCCGAATATGATGTTAATGTGGCGCGTTTGGAAATCTGCGTAAAATGTTTAGAAAAATTGATGAGACCGCGGATAATTTCTTAGGAAAACCACAAAATATCCCTATAAAATGTTCTAAATCGAGACCAATATCGAGAGATTAAACAAACACAGTAAAATATCTGACTACACCATCACGATTTGCTTCGTAGTTCTTCATTGTGGGATGCAGTTGAAATTCTTGGTTCATTTATATAATATATTTTTTATTTGTTTAAATTATTATTTGTTTTAATTATTATTTTTCGATCATCTAGTACTATAATCTTCTGGGGTTCTTATTACTCTATTCCTGACTTTTGTCAAGGACTTCGTCAAGGTCGTTAATTCTTATACAAGGTTTTGACCTAGGCTACCCCTTCGTACACTTTATGAATGATATCCTTTGAAATCGCTTCTGCACGATTTGTTACAGGGTGTTAAGAATCCTATCATCAGTCATTTGCAGTGATTCATTATATATAAACTATCTTTATTTAAATACTTGTCTTAACTATAGGATGGAGGAGTTTCAGAGATTATCCAAAATGAAACCCTGGAAAACCTCGAGATTTAATCCCGAAAGAATATGCCGACTTACCAACAAAAACTCTAGCGGAGAATAAAAATGTAATTGATAACATGTATGATATTAAGAACGAATTTAAGAATAATGGCGCATCGCACTCCTGGTCAACATTTCGAATCAGTGGTGGTGTTGATGCTACAATGGACGATAAATGAGCAGCGTGTATGATAGCACATCTCGATCATCGAGAGTATTTTGTCAGAGAAAAATGTATCATACAAGCAGAAAATTTAATTGGATTAATCGTAGTAAATACGATTCTGTCCTCACTAATAAAAAAACCGTCATTGTGAGTCAAGGTTACAGACCAGGAAGATTGACCAGAATTGACAAACCGTAGTATGAGAGAGCGTACCCTGTAACCGCGATTATTATTGGAATTTATCCGATAAATGAAAAACCAAGTGTTGATAATCTGAAACCTATGAAACTGTCACGGTGAAATTGTGTAGCCGAACGAGTAACAGAGCATACTATAAATGCGATGCGTGGAGACGGTCTGACAGATCTAAGACGTAAAAAGATAAACGAATAGGCTGAATCAGTCAAGGATACGGGTGCAACAATACAATATGTGGCTAAGTTAGAAACAACATTAAGATTCCTAATAATCGTATGAAGTTAATTGTGTCAAATACGGACACGGCGGATTGTGGAATATCAGATATGATTCTAAAAGTGCTATCTCGGTTGATAATGGTTGCTTGTTATCCGGAAAGATTACTCAACTATACAGAGTGTGCTGGGTATTTTATCCGATTTGGAGAACCCACACACGAGATCACACGATATGCGATAAATGGAACACTAACCGACTTTGATCTAACCGATTCGCTCGTTTAATATCATTAAAATTTCTAAAGGACTCCATCCGATTTGTTATGTTTCGTTTCGCAGACACTTCTCTGAAAATTACTGGGCACCAATAGTGTTATTACGATATATGTGTGATTGTAAAATACTGATATCTCTGATTGGTGTTTGGGGAATTATATCATATAAAGTGCAGACTCATGTTTGGTTATTACAACCAGATGATGATAGTCTTGATAAAATTACTAACGATTACAAGGAAAATTGTCCTGATCTCGTCGGAGAGTATATTGTGAATCAATCAAATTAGATCATTATGTGTAGATGCAAATTAAATGATCAAAACACAAACGATCTCGTTAGAAGAATAATCGGTAAATTTACTCAAGGCGGATCATATGATTACAAACGACATTATACACGACTAATTCTAGAAGACGCTGAGTACAATTTTATAATCGCAAATGCAACAGCGAAAAATATATTTGTCAGTCGTGAAAATGCTTACTTTTCTGACGAAACAAAGTTTTATACAATTGTTAGTTACCTCGATGGCGAATCTCTTTAGTATAGACATCTAAGATTATCTATGATGGCTTATGTTTCTATAAACCTGCTATCGATGATAAATATATTTCCTGACACCGCTGTCAAAGTCGCCACGAATTCATTTTAAATAGATTCCAAGTACAGAGAAGCAGTATCTCGTTTTACAAACTCTGATGCACCACGTGGATCATGGATAATAAAACAAGAAATGTTACATGATTATTCTGGATCAGCAGATGTTATGGTTGAAGATAATTTCCTGAAAAATAATCAAATATCAGAAATATCGAATGCGCCATATGTATCCGATCCAATAAGTAGATATAAAACCGTTAACTTGAACGGATGCGGCGTGTCTGGGAAGACTTTTTGTGTTCTCGAATTATTTCTGGAGAAGTCAGATATGATTGTGCTAGCCCACACACACAGAATTGCAAGAGAGATGAAACAACGAGGGGTTAATTCCTGCTCTTATCACAGTTTCCTTCCGTAAAAGGGTGACGCATGGACTCCTGATCGAATGGGTGAGAAATATATTCCAAAGATCATCATTTGGGATGATATATGCACAGTGTTGCTGGATATATTAAAAATGTTTCGTGATTGGTTTTTATTGAAAAATACAGCCGTGATAATGTGTGGTGATTATGATCAACCACCGCTCTTTGTTGGTTCGTCTCCACATGATTGGCTAGAGCAATTGGTAGATTATTACGAAGACATTAATACCGATCATAGAGCACTCGATCTAGAATTAAGCGAGTTCAAGAAATTAATCAGATTACAGTCGGATAAAATCCAGTGCGAAATAGAGCATTAAATAATTTCAGAAACCTCGCTAAATAATTTTGGGAAGCATGGAGACCATACGATTTAATAGTGGCAAGTAGAAAGATAGAGACACACTTCAACAACGGCTGTTTCAATTACATAAAGAAAAGCGCTATCAGTGCCGTTGTGTTATAGACCAGCTGATACACGAAGACAAAATATTGAAGTTGATACACTTGGGCACTTGATAGAGTCACAGAAACATAATCACCTTTTAAATGATATTGTTCCAATTGATATTGATGTTGTCCAAGATGAATTGCTCGCTGATAAATCTCCCTGGACGCTAGGATACGCAATGACGATACACTCATCTCAGGGGTAAACCATCTCTGATACATTTGTTTGGATCGTAGATGATCGTATCGATTGGTCAAATTTAGTTTATCTCGCAGTGTCACGACTTAGAAGAATAAATCAACTTCAGAGAGTAATTTTAAATTATAATGACAACAACAGCAATGCAAGTGTCAGAGATGATGTAATAAGACAAAAACTCACTGGTTATAAACAAGGTGACACAAAAATAATCGTGACTTTGATATTGATGCTTAATTTATAATGACTCTGAAACAACAACAGAATAACCACCTTGCGAGCTGTAATTGTATAATGCTGTTGTCCTGGTTTAAAGACAAAAACCCACGACAGTTTACGGTCGATAGGATAGATAGCAATCTTGGTCAAACACGTAAAACATATGATGCTGACCTGTCTGGTTTTACACGTGAAAAATACGATGCTGACCTGTCTTGATTGTAATGGACGCAAAGGTGCTAGTGATCGTGGCAGTAATTGTGTATCCTCAGGTATCGCTTGCAAGTGTTTACGTGTAAATCCACGCTGAGGACCAGTTTAATCCAATCTGTAGATTGCGGCTCAATCTGTGGATTTTGTTATGTTAGATATTTTGTGTGATCTGACACTCCAGATAGGATCAGAAGCTCTTTTTCTGCCTAGCTCTAGTTCTCCTGGCTCATATAAATATCAACCTGTACCATTACCAAGTATTGTTTTTCGAAAAATTATTTCGTGCGGTTATATATTTTTTGGTGATCGCGGTATTAGGTTTCATACTGATTATTCGAGTAATTTTGTTATTTAATGCATTTATCACACTTGGTAATCTTGCAACCCATTCTCGAGATCTCTTCTCTTGAATAAATTCCTTCGCGTATTGATATCCAAATAACCGCTAAGCAAGTGTTCCATTGAATCGTTCAATAATTACCTGATCATGGTGTATTGCAGTATGTCCTCGTCTGATGGGGACGTTATGTTGTATCATTAATGATAACACTGCGTCCTGAAATTCCTCGCCAGGGTCGACCTGTAAAAGATTTGGCCATTGCAAAGGTCCCCGCCGATAAATTTGTTCAAACGCAGAAGCAACTTCTTTCGCTTTCTTTGTATATATTGTCTCAGCTTCTTTGTATCTACTCGCAACATCAACTGCAGTTAACGCGTACTTTTAAGTTACTCGACGTCTAGTATCATGCGGTAAAATTAATGTATCCGGCTGATGAACTTCATTCGGAACGATGACATAAAAATGAGCATATTCGATTATTTTAGGCGGTGGTAGATAAATCTGCCATATTGCCCGTCTTGATAACCAGTCTTTGTCCCTTTGCTGCCTCCTCGAGTTTATTAATAGCTGATTGACGTCTCCAGTATCCTCTTGGGGAATAATAAATATATTCCATAATATTAATTACCAACCCCTAATACTAGATTCCCTTCATCGGAGATCTTACTAACTAGTTAGCTAATGATTCCTTGAAAGATTTATTCGTAATAGAATTTAACGCGTGAATCGATTTCACATCTGCGAGATGTCTATGCTGAAAGTCAAGTCCTGATATATGGTTCCAGGGCCGTATTAATTATACCCTGGAAGATGTTTTCTTCTCCTGAGTATTGCACCATCGAGTCCCTGGTAATTATGAATTTTGCTGCCATATCACCTCCTCGAGTTTATTTTAAATTAGATTCGTCAGATTTTGCAGAAATAAATATACATTCATTGTAAAAAATTGTGAACACTTACTTGCAACTGTTGATCTATTATTTTTTGGTGTAATTGTTGTCAAGTCGTTTGTGCTATTACACGTCTTGCATTTCATACAATATAAATCCATAAGTTAATTAAAATAACATGAATATATTTGATTGTTCGACGACATAAAAGCACGAGAACCTGTTAAGCATATTGCTGCGCTACCACATTCCATCAGAATGATAATAATTGCACCATCTAGAAGTGGTAAAACGCAATTGTTATTTAAGCTGATAATGAGACGGTTAGCATGGCACAAGATGTATTTGATTGCTCCGTCCGTAGACGATTAGCGGTGCTATGATGTGTTACAAGATTTTAATAAAAACGAAGCTACGATAAACGAAGATGTGATGTTATTAAATGTATTACTGATATCAATGAAGCGCGTAGTGTTGATAACATTGATCTATTAACATTTTAGTTGTATATGATGATATAATGCTGGATAAACAATCAAACACTGCTCGGATATTCTCCAGAGGCAGACATAAAAACACGGATATGATTTATTTAACCCAGCGGTATACACTGATTCCCAAAGTGATCAGAAGTAACTGTAATATTCTTGCGGTGTTTAAATAAGTTGATACTCACGCACTTAGAAATATTTATCAGACCTGGTGCAGCGGAGATATGGATATAATTCATCTTAGAAATTTCTTGAGTTATCATCAGTCAACCCCGCAAGGGTTTTTAACAATAAATTTACATGAACCCATATCAAGATATCGTATCGGACTTGGATACAACCATAGCCACAGAGAGGGCGCTGCATATGAGGCGTCAAAAAGTAAATAATCACTAGCTTAATAAGAAAAACATGAGACTCTCGGGGATAAACTCTCGGTTAGATAGATGCCTTAGTTATCTTTCTTGCCGTTATTTTTTTCCTTCAGTTTCGTAGGAGACATTGGTTAGCTAAATGGAAGCCTTTGTAAAGTTTTCCGATTCTCTCTCTCATACATAACATACATACATACATACATACATACATACATACATACATACATACATACATACATACATACATACATACATACATATTGTTATGACATGCTTTCAAAGTAACAGAATTAACAAAAACACTAATTAATTTCATTATCCATGTTATAAAAGGAAATGTAATGACAGTAATATGAAGTGGATCCAAAATATATTGCTTTTAGAATTCTATGAAAGTTCCAATTAATATTAGATCCATCCAAACTTCATCAACCACTGAAAATGAATCCATGGCGACATTAATTATTATTATTCGTCGTTGGCATCCGTCCGTCTTCGAGAGACGATGGTGTAGCTTCCGATTTGGGTGTCCTATCTGAACCTTCGCGAGTGGCTGAAGAGTCCGATCCTTGAGTGACAGTCTCTATTGCACTTGCTGCAAGTGTATGCTGATGCTTGCTGAGGATTTTTTTGGTTTGCCTTCCTCCTGGCTCTGTTTGCAGCGAAGTTTGTGTTTCTCATCTCCTCAGCTTTCTGAGTGCCCTGTCTGACAGCAAGACGCCACGCGGAGCGGTCGTCAGCACAGCTCTCCCAATTGTTTATGTTGATGTTGGCTGTCTTCATGTCCTTTTTGCAGACATCTTTGTAGCGCAGACGTGACCTTCCAGTCGTTCGTGCACCTTCTACTAGCTCGCCGTACAGCAGGTCCTTGGGTATGCGGCCTGGGTCTATTCTCCTAACATGGCCTAGCAAGTGAAGGCGCCTCTCTCTGAGAATGGAGAACATGCTGTTCATGCCGGTGCATTTCAGAACCACTGTGTTGGGAACTTTGACCTGCCACTGGATACGCAGAATGCGCCGCAAGCATCTCAGGTGGAAGCTGTTGAGTTTCCTCACATGACTTGCGTAGGTGGTACATGCCTCGCTGCTGTAAATTAGTGTGCTGAGCACGCATGCCTGGTAGACGCGCAGTTTGGTCTTCACGGTGAGGTTGTGATTGTCCCAGACCCTCTGGTTCAGTCTCGCCATAAGTGCTGATGCCTTGGCAATCCGGCCATTTATATCAGTATCAACGGAGAGCGAGTTGGAGATGGTGGACCCAAGGTATGTGTAGTCCTCAACAACTTCCAGGTTGTACCCATCAATGGCAATGGTGGGAGAGGAGTCTGCGTCCTGCACCATTACATTCGTCTTCTTCAGACTGATTGTCAGTCCGAACTCCTTGCAGGCGTGGGAGAGGCGGCATACTAGCTGCTGCAGTCCATCTTCCGTGTGTGATGTCAAGGCTGCATCGTCGGCGAAGAGCAATTCACGGATGAGAACCTTTGTAACTTTAGTCTTTGCACGGAGACGGGCGATGTTAAACAGTTTTTCTTCAGTCCTGGTGTGTATATACACACCCTCGCTGCAGTCCTTGAAGGCGTACTGGAGGAGAATGGAAAAGAAGATGGCAAAGAGAGTTGGCGCAAGGACACAGCCTTGCTTCACTCCGCTGCTGACTCGGAAGGCCTCTGATGTTGCGCCGTTGAAGCACACTGTGCTGTGCATGTTCTCGTGGAACGATGCTATGATAGCGAGCAGTCGTGGGGGGCAGCCTATCTTCTTAAGGATCCTGAAGAGTCCGCTCCGGCTGACCAGGTCAAATGCCTTGGTCAGGTCTATGAAGGCAATGTAGAGGGGCATCTGCTGCTTACGACACTTCTCCTGCAGCTGTCGTAGTGAGAAGATCATGTCTACAGTTGACCTGCCTGCTCGGAAGCCACACTGGGACTCGGGGTAGACTTGGGATGCTAGGGTCTGCATGCGCGCCAGGACGACACGGGCGAACGCCTTTCCAACAATACTGAGAAGAGAGATGCCCCTGTAGCTTGGAGGCGATCTTGGAGGTGGGTGGGCCAGTTGCCTTCTTGATACCCTTGTACATGCCCCTTGCATCCCCTGTTTCGGCAGCTATCTGTATACTGGTGCAGAGGTTCAGCCAGTAGGTGTTAGCGCAGAGACGGGCGGTCTGCTGGGCATTTTTCCTGGCAGTCCTGAGAGCCTGTAATGTACCAAGGCTAGGCGCAGCCTTGTAAGCCAGGAGAGCTTTCCTCTTCACATCAGTCACGGGTTCCATCTCCTCCCAGCTGGCCTCATACCAGTCTGTGTTTTTGTGCTCTTTCTTCCCGTACGCAGTTATGGCTGAGTTGTACACAGCGTCTCGGAGGTGGGACCACTTGGAGTCGATGGTGTCATCAGGTGTCCATTTGGTGAGAGCCTCGTGAAGTTTGCAGATGAACTGCTGTGTCTTCTCTGGATTGCTTGCACAGCAGGTGTTGATGCGTGGGCGACCATACTTCTTGGCGTGGTGCAGTTTCTTGGGTATTATTCGCACCTTCCTGGCGGGAACGTGGGTGTCTCCATGATACCTGGTGGATCTCCTTGCATTTGAAGAAGTTGTTGGTCACACATAAGCTGTGAGTGCAGCACATCTCCAGCAGTCGCTGGCAATTATCGTTGATTTTGCCCCTTCTGTGCGGGCCTCGTAGTTAGCTCCCACTCGCGTATTGAAGTCTCCTAGTAGGTAGAGGCCCTCGGTACTGGGGATATTTGATATTGCTTGATCCAGAGCCTCATATATTTGGTCTTTTTCTTCTGGGTTTGAGTAGAGGGTTGGGGCATACACTCTGAAGATGTTGGCTGGGCCTGAGGATGTTGATAGCCGGAGGGCAAGGATCCTCTCAGTGCCTGATGATAGAGGCTCAATGAAGGCGACGAGAGTGTTCTTTACAGCGAAGCTGAAACCATGCTGCCTGGGTTCGTCTGATGGTTTTCTTTGCCAGAGGAAGGTGTAGTTGGCTTCCCTGATGGTGCCGCTGTCGGCCAGTCGGGTCTCTTGAAGACAGGCAATGTCGACATTCAGTCGGGAGAGTTCTCTGTCAATGACGGCAGTCTTCCGTGCGTCGTTGATCTTCTGCAGGTCAGTGGTGAGTCCAGGGAACGAGGTTCTGATGTTCCAGCTTGCGATACGAAGAGCTGGAGTCTTCTTGTTTCCTCTTTGTATCTTGCTAGGTGCAGAGTTTTTTGGCCTGCTTGTCGAGATGATTCTCTAAGCTCCACGCACCCAGTGAAGCAGGCAGGCCATGGCGGGAAGCACCTTATTGACTGGGGGCTGCCCAGCTTGAGGCAAGCGGTAGCTTCCTATGAGACATGGCAATCTCTCCCACCGTAGAAAGCAGCCCCTGGCGCCAAGTTCTACGCCAATCGAGCTATGGCTTATAACCGGTAGACTGCTGCTTCCCGTGTTGTGACGACGCCTTAAGACGACGCTGGAGTATCCTCTCCAGTGGAGTTACAAGGCCTGGGCAGTCTAAAATGGAGAATCAGCTGTTGCCCATGCAGCAGATCCCCCCTCTCCACGCATCTGGTGGACCCAAGGGAACGACAAATGTCGCTACAGCTTGGCACAATCGGCGTCACAGGAGTTGCCGGAATGACGTTGAAGTCAACGTCAGACCGCCTTAGGGACTCCGTCTCCGGATTTTCTGTCGGGGTTTACTCTCTTAGCCTTCCCGTGAGTGGGTATAGCCGCAAGACAGCGGAGGTTCGGGATCAGAGTTTTCCTTCTCCTAGATGAGCTACCATCCAAGGTTTACGAGCCCCATCTACCCGAAGCGACTGGTTTTAAGGCGCCAGTGTCCGCCTTCACCCCTTCTCCTGTCAGTGAAAACATGGTCTGCCGGACTTAGAAGCTAAGCCACTCGCGAATGCCAGGAGCTGGATTTTATTTGACAGAGGCGATCAGAGTCGCAAGCCCTATGGGGCATTTTTGGATAAGTGGGGAGCTTGTCTCCCACTCCCACCATGGCAATGTCAACCTTGGACCACAATTATTATTATTAATGCAGTTATTAATAATTGTCAATACGCGTTTAGCATCTACCATACTAAGGTCGAGTAGGGAAAATAGAACTAAATATATTTTGTACAATTTACAAGCTTTAATAAAAATTACATAGGTTAAATACATGCTTGAACT